>PVKA01002388.1:0-125793 GCA_004027165.1 Ctenomys sociabilis
GGGGGGGGCGGGGGAGTCGGCTCAGCCCGTCCTGGGAGGAGGGGCTGGCACTGCATGTGGTGCTGGGGCTCGAACCGCAGTCCCTGAGAGGCGCTTTAGACCACTGAGCTATCTTGCCAGCCCAAATCAACTTTTTGGATGAAATGTTTTGATTTTTGAATTCAGGTTGGTGATAATGCTTTGCAATCTTAAAATTTTGGCCACATTTTCAGCCAATTGTTTCCTTACATTTGGGCTAGCATTCAGTGTTTATCACACAAAAGGCATATTCCAGTCTAAAAATAAAAATAGCAATGAAGACAAAACTCAATTTTGGCTACTATGTCAAGAGATAGTACTATTTCTCATTTTCATTATTATAAAAAAGAAAAATCTAATTAGAGCTTAACAAATATATCAGTACATTGATAATTCAGTACCAGTATAAAAATAAGCAAAAAGCAACCTATTTTTGTCTAGAGAAAAAAAACCTCCCAGTAAACTGTTGGGATTCCTCGACCATCTAGAAGCACCACATTTTACTCAGAATTTCTTTACACACACGGCTTGGTTCCTCCATACCACCCCATCAGTTACCAGCATCATTCCACAATCATTTAAGGACGCTGAAAACAAAAAGCAAAAACCCAGAATTCTCCCCAAAATCCAGACTGAAAATGCCAGTAGTGTTCCCTCTGTAAAGAAATGGTCAGAAACTACAAAGCACAGAAACAATCGGCCCAAAAGACTTCAGGGGTAAGTTTCTTTCAAAAATTAGAATGCAGACTCAAACCCGCCAGTCGCAGTCACGGTGTCCCTTAAATCACACGACTAACATCAAAGGCAGTCTTAAAACTTATCAACTAAAATGACAACTCCCCTTTCTCGAAGTTACACAAGGAAGGGCAGCTGAAAGGAGTGCAGCAGGGACAGATCGGCCGCCCCCTCTCAGAACGGGTACCGGAGAGCCAAGTCCCTGCACTCTCCTTACCGTTCGAAGATCTGGGAGGAAAGGAGACACCCCAGAATCCTGGTAGAAAAGTCCCTAGCCTAGAAGGTGGGGTCTGGAGAAGAGGGAGGGGAGGTAGGTGTGTGGTGACCCTTTGTGAACGCGCACTGAGCCCTCAGGCCTAGCCGAGGCTCAGAAGCAGACTGCAGGCGCCCGGCGCTGCTCCGCCGAGCCCAGCCCCGAGGCGCCCCTCTTCTGCCCGGACCGCACCCTGAAAGTCGCCTCGGGCCCCTGAGCTCCCCGTGGGGGACCGCGCGGCCCAGGATACAGAGGTTACCCCGGGTCTTTTCCCTCAGCGGCGTAATCCCTCCGCAGAGGGTCGCGCACTAGTTTTAATGACGCCCCACCCTCAGACGTCGGCGTCACCGCGGCCGCCGAAGCGCTTTCCAGCAGCTTCTAGAAATGTCGCCTTTCCAAAGCCAGCCACTCGCACAAAGGGGGCTGGGTAGCCGCTGGCCCCGCCCCTATTCGTTATCACAGCCGAAACCGAGGCTGAGGCCGCAGGGCGGGGAGCCTCGCGTGGCGCGGCCGGAAGTGCTCGGTCTTCGCCTTCCCCGTCACGCTACGTCCTTTCACCCCCGCCTCGCAGAAGCATGGGGGACTCTTTTGCTGGGGACTCCAACCGGAAGTTGCTTTCCCAGCAGAGCTGCGGGTGGGGGAGGAGTAGTCGGAGGGGAACGTGGGTTGAACGTTGCGGCTTGGTGTGGCGCGCAAGCTGGAACCGGAGTTCGGGCCTGCCCTGTACGGAGAAGGGGAGTGCTCTGGGCAGGTAAGCGGGAAGAGGGACTAGTTTCCGTCGGCGCTCGAAGAGGGAAAAAGACCAGCTTGGGTGTCCTGCGGGTTGGTGGCCCGCTGAAGGCTGGGCTGGGACTAGCCCAGGTGGGAAGGCTGCGGACGTGGAGGTGCAGGTCCGTTTGGGCGTGGGGAGGTAAACGCTGAAGAGAAACCAGAGTTGGTCTCCGTCTCCCGACGGGCGTGGGGATGGGCCCGGTTAGCGGAGCGCTAAGCGGAGCTCCGAGCCTCTTGGCTTTCGCAAGTTAGGCTTTGCAGGAGCTTCGAGCCTCTTGGCTTTCGCAAGTTAGGCTTTGCAGCTCCTCCCGCTCGGTGCTGTCGGGTCGGCGCCGGCGGATCCAGCAGAGCTGCCGCCTAACGCCGACCCGGGCCCTCAGCTTCAGCCCCGAGGCTGCGGCAGCTCGCGAGCTTAGCCTCCGGGGTCCTGGCGCGCGCAGAGCTAGGTGCTGAGGGAGGCCTTTATTCCAGCAGCTATTTCTCTGCGTCTACCCTTTTTGCACACTGGAGTGTCAATTAAGTTTAATTGCATACTTTTCCTCATAGTTAGGGTCAGTTCTACACATTCACTGCCCTGGGCAGTACTGGGCAGGGGCTCTGGGCTTAGAGAAGTCGTAAGAGGAAAAGACAGGAAAGATGCTGCGTGAGGTAGAGGAAGATAAAAACTGGGGTCTTACCGTGCACTGAACTTCAGGTCGTGGTACCACTTTCAAGGTGATGCTGAGCTGTTTTGCATGGACTCTGTTAGCAGGCTCGGGTAAAAAGGTGATTTTGAGCAGAGCTCAGGCTTGTTTTCTGGGAGTAGTATCGCTCGTTTTATCTGTGATGCGGAGTGGGGGCGGAATGGAGAGAGGAAACATTTTTCAAAAGACTTGTTGACAAAATTTGGTGATTTACTGTGAAAGAAATGGAAGCAAGAATTGAGAAAGATTCACACTTGCTAATTTTGCGTTTGAAAGGCTGGAAATGCCAAAATTTGTGGTGAGATGCAGGGAGCAGGAGCAGGCTATTCTTGAAGAGAAGATGGTGAAGTAATTGCTAAATTTAAGAGCCACTCCAGGATTTTTGTATTTGAAAGAAGACGTAGGTAGCTTGATTTGTGTTGTTGTTTTTTTTTTTCCATAAATTTTTAGTAGGGGCTTCTATCTTCCTGATTTTCCTATTGAAGTGGTGATGGAATCAGGGCAGTTTTAAGGTCTTCTTCTGTTTAACTCATGTAATTAAGAGAGAACGAGAACCCCTGGAGTACCCCAGGCAGATGGAAATTTTTTTCGAAAACAATTTACTTGAAATTTGAGAATGGTGGGGAATGGCACAGGGTGCACTGTATTTCTTGCATAGTGAAGTATAAAATTAGCGCTGAATAGTAGCTGCAATTTATTATGCATCAGGTCAGCTTTATCTCGTTTAATTCTTAGACCAGTTTTACAGATAAATTTTTGGACTCATGTTCAAGTGCAGAAGCTCATGCTTTTAGTATTTGGGATCTGTATAAATTTGACTCGAAGCAGCCTAAGATTGTAAGGTAATGTCTATGAGAAGCCTTAAAAAACAAAAAACAAAAAAAAACACCCTACTTGGAATAGCCCTCAAGGCAGTCAGCCTTCAGCCGATTTTCTCTCTCTGGGGCATGGTGGCAGTGTTATGGTGGGTAGACGTCAGCGATGCTCTTACACATTTTTCAGTGTACAGGATGGTTTCTACAGCAGAAAATTACCTGACCCAAGTTGTATGTGGTGCTGTAATTGAGAAACCCTGACTTACGATTATTTTTTTAGGAGCAAGACTCTTCGATGCTGACTTTTTAAAAAGGAGTTTTTTAGTTTTGAAATTGTTCCTTGGCTTCCAAGGTGTATGAGGTTAATACAGCTAGAACAGCATAACTAGGGACTTAATGAGCCACTGAATCCCAGAATATGGTTGTGGTAGAATGATAGAGTTTTAGGTTTTGTGCTTTTTGCATTGTAGGGAAGGGTCTACAGGGTGTTCAGGCTGTCACTACTAGATGAGACTGGTAGTGATATGCCTGTTTACAGCCTCCCAAGACCTGGGATTGCTGGCATTGCCTAGTCTCAGTTGCAGTCTCAGCCCGCCCCTGTGCCTGCACTTTAATCCACTGAGCTATTTGGCTAGCCCTGGATTTTTAGGTTTTGGAAAGATATAGGCTAGAAGTTTTTACAGTGTTTTTGCTAAGTGTTAGTTTTCTTCTGTTTAAAGATTCTTACATGTGATTTTGCTGCATTTTAAATTCATATATAAGGACCAAGGAGATAGGAGCAGGCGGGCCTGCCTGGCAAGCACAAGATTGTGAGTTTGATTTCCTGCACACACACATACCCTGCAAAATTTTTTTGGGGGGGCAGGGATTTAGCTCAATGGCATAGGTAGTCTATTTGATTACCCAAACTGAAAATGGATAGGTATATATTTAAATTGCTTCTGACAGCATTTTTCTTACGCTTACCTGTATCTTGTAATTCTGATCTTTGGATATGTTTTTACTTTACAAGACTACACTCAGAACAAGCTTGTCATCTTTTATTTGTGCTACAGCAGTGTTTGTATGCTTTGTTCTGGTGCAAATCACGAAACAAATTGTTGGTGACTTTTAAAAAGTTAAGGCTATCAGCTGTGATAGCACACCCCTGTAAGTAGGCTGAGGCAGGAGGATCACTGTGAGTTTGAGGCTAGCCTGATCTACATAGTGAGACCCTATCCCAAACAAAACAAGCTTATCAGCTGGTGAAGTATTGGGTAAAAATAAGAATGTATGGGGGCCAGGAAGATGGCTTAGTGGAATAAGTGCTTCCCTGGCAAGTGCAAGGGCCTGAGTTCAATCCCTGGTTCTGCCAAAAAAAAGAATATATGACACCTGTGGTTCATTGGTTCTTTCATCCCTGTTAATAGTAAAAGAATAAATTTGGGAGGTTTTAGATATTTTCTCATGATAATGTGGGCATGTTCGATTTTAACTGTGCATAGACACTGAAAAACTGATGTTTTCAAACTTTTGTCAGTATACAGTTAAATATATAATAGCTCCCTCTACTACAAGTTTTGTTTTATTTGCTCACCAGTGAGTTGCATGTGAAAATAAAACCTGTGGCTAGTTTCTACCCTCTTCCTATTACTTGATAATTATATAAATAAATTTAGGTATTTCCAATTTCAAGATCACAATTTTAGGATATGGCTATCCTGGGACTTACGTTAAAAATATATTTCTTTTGTAAAATAGCATAGCTTTTTCTTTTAAATAGGACTTTTGTTTAATTGTCTATTGACTTTTTTTTTCCAGGGTTCATTGAAAAATCCTTAGTGATATTGACATGTTTCAAGTGACATAAATTAGCCAAAGACTCGGAATGATGGATTCTCCGAAGATTGGAAATGGTTTGCCAGTGATTGGACAAGGGCCTGATATAGGGATATCTTCACTCCCTGTGGTGGGGTATTTGGGAAAAGTTAGTGAACTTATTTCTTGCCTCAGTGCAAAGTTTTCTCTCCCCTTCTATTTTTGAGACTTAAATTTGGTTTTAATTTTAACAATTCTAAAAAGGTGTATCTTCCACGGAAATCTTATAGCAATGGCGAAAGATTGTTTACCTCTTTGTATTTTATTGATGTGTGAAAGTAAACATAGAGCATAGACTTTATAGTTTATTTTGAGACTATGGAACATATATTTTGCCTGGCACTTGATGTGACCTTTTTCTTGCAAATAAAATTGATGCTTTGTTTAGTTTTTAAAACTGTATTCTTAAAAATAATAGCTATATTTAAAGTCTTATGCGTTTGTTTTATTTGCTGAGATGTTTGTTGAAAATTATTATTTTTTTCTGGTCACCTTTCCATTTGACCTTTTGTAATTAGATGTAGTTTAGGTGCGTCTATATTTTAACTTGCTTTATTTCTCTTTTAGAATTATGATTCAGCTAAAATTATCTCAGATGGATATTGTCCTGTTTGTAGAGAGAAGGGAAAGTTAAAAGCCTTAAAGACTTACCGAATTAGTTTTCAAGAATCTATCTTTTTGTGTGAGGATCTGAAGGTAAAGTATTATCTTACATAATATATCGGTTTTAACCTTTTGCTTTTTTGTTTATATTTTTACTCACACCGGGGAGATGGCTCAGTGGAATAAGCGCTTCCCTGGCAAGCACAAGGGCCTGAGTTCAATACCTGGTTCCGCCAAAAAAAACAAAACAAAACAAATATTTTTACTCATTTTGTAGTTCTTATAGAGTATATATTTTTAGCACATAATTTGACATTGTAAACCTGGTTAGTATACAGTTTTAAAACATGTATTTTAACAGTTTTAACAGTTTATTTTTGACATTTGGATTGCTGAGTTGGTACATATATGTTGTTTTTTACTTTGTGGGGGTTCTTTAGTTATTAACTAAGTATTTTCTCCTTGTTTTGGTTTATTAACTCAGGAACTGATTGAAACAGTTGTTTCTAATTAACCTGGAAGAATATTTTAGAAATTGGTTAATCTAAAACCACTGTATATTGTGTGCTAAGTGCTATGTACTTAAAAGACTGTAAATATCATAGAATTATAGTAAGTTTTATCTGGTATTACTTTAGGTCATGAAATTCTTTAGTACTCAATGTATTATACTTATTGATTCATTAAATTTTTGTATGCATTTAATTCTCATACCTTTGCAAGATAGGTATTCCCATTTTTCAAGTAAGAAAACAGGGCTGGGGATGTGGCTCAGTGTTAGCCTGCTTTCTAAGCATGCACAGGATTCTGGGTTTGATCCCCGACACTGCAAAAAAGAAAGCATATTTACGGGATTTGGGAACAGATTTTCACAGAGTGGTGGAGCATGGATGGAATGTAGTCTTCCTATTTCAGATCTGTTCACTCCAGTGAGACTGGCAGTTCAGAATCACCTAGAGTACCATTAAAATATTTCTGGTCTTACCCCCCAGGTACCAACTCAGTGAAGGTGACACAAAATTATGTAAATTTTTTAACTTTAGAGGCTGAGTCTGATGACTAACTCATTGTGGAGAATACTAGACTAAATTACAGGGTTGTTGATAGATTCTTTTCTGGGTGTAATTTAAAAGAAAACATTCATTTATTTATCTATCCAGTATGTGTGTCACTGTTGTTGGTACCATTCTCAGTCCAGTGATGACTAAAACAGAAATGTCTTGCCCTGAAGGAGATTATGTTATGAAGTAGAAAAGCCCATAAAAACAAAAAAATAGTACTTTTTTTTTTTTTTTCAGGTCAGATGATAGAATGTATTGTTGAGAAAACTCAGGCAGTGCCCAGTAGAGTAGCAGGAGGACTTTACAGTTATAATAAAGTGGTTAACAGAATACCTCATTGAGAAAGTGAAATTTGAGCAAAGGCCTTTAAGAGGAAGAAAATGATTTTCCAGGCAAGTAGAGAAATTGTACAAGGAGGGGTTAAGAGTGGAAGCTGCTTGTCATGTTTGTGTTATTGGCAGTGAAACCAGTAGAGCTGTGTTTCAGTAAGAAGTGAAGTTACAGAGCTGGTGTGATAGCTTAGTGGACTAAAATGCTTGCTTAGGTTGTGCCCTGGGACCACATGCAGTACCAACCTCCTGCCTCCCACCCCCAGTGTACACTGAGCTGGCCAGAATCCTGGTGTGGTGGTGCACGCCCATAATCCCAGCACTGAGGAGGTTGAAAGCAGGAGGATCACCTTGAGTCCAAGCTGTGTACTGAGCCCAAAACAACCAAATATATTTTTTTAAAAAAGTAAGGCAATAGAAGATGAGTCAGAGAAGGTCTTTTGACCTTAATTCTAGGTGAAGGGTGATGTCATCTGATGTATTGTGTTAAAAGGGTCACTGTCGCAGCTGGGTTGGATATGTAATGGGTAAGAGCTTGCTTTAGTTACTTTCTAATTGCTGGGACAAAACACTTGACACTCATAACTGAGGAAGAAAGGTTTATTTTTCACTCAGTTTGTGGACGTTTCTGTCCATAGGCAGCTGGCTCCAAAGCAGGGCAGCATACTCAGGGATTTCTTCTGTGGGCAGAGGAGAAGGAGCCTGTGGCCTAGAGGTGTAAAGCAGAGAAATCCAGGAGAAGGGCAGAAGATGGTTCTTATGCCACTGAGGCAGTACCTCCAACCAGGCTCCAGCCCCCAACATCACATTTACTATAAACTTATCAATGAACTAATCCACTGATGAATGTCACACACTCATGGTCAGATCCCCTCCCTAAAGCCCCACCTGTGAACCATGATGCTTGGGAGAATATCTACATATAAACCCAACAGAACTGAGTCTGAGAGGCTAGTTTTATTGTCAGTCTAGTTAAATCCTTGGGGATTTCTTCTGTGGAAGGAATGTCTATTGTTATTTCTTATGAGCTCCTTTGATAATACCTGCATTTTCAATGGGGTGATTTAGGGTGGATTGCTGTTAATAGCCTGAGGATGGGGCTAATAACCCAAAAGATTGTATAGAATGGGGACTTTCTGCCCTTTGGGAAAAGGTAAGGAGAGAAGTGGGGCTGGAGATCAAGCTCTATAAAGACTTGAACAGTATTGGACTAGTTTCCAAGTTGCTGGTAGTCCTGGGATTGTCATGGTGCCCACAAATAGAACAAAAGTGCCACACCACCTCCCTGACTTCCTTGAACCTTGCCCTATGCATCTCTTCGTCTGTATCCTTTATAATATCCTTAGAATAAACCAGTAAAAGTATTTCCTTGGATTCTGTGAACCATTCTAACAAATCCATTGCATCCAAGGAGGGGGTTGTAGAAACCCCAGAGTGTAGCCAGCTGGTCAGGAGTGCAAGTGCCCTGTACTTAGCAGTTGGCATCTAAAAGGGGGGCAGTCTCACAGACCCAGTCTCACTGTGAGATTTTACCTTGTCTCTGGGTAGGTAACATCAGAATTAACTTGAATTGTGTATAGGGTGCCTGTTTGATGTTTGTTTCACAGATGCTTAGTGCCTAGGTAGATAGCATCAGAATTGAATTGTAGAATACTCAGTTGGTGTTTGCTGAAGAGTTACTTGGTGTGAGGAGAAAACTTCACTGAAGTATGCTGCAAGTTTGTAAATAGAGGAAAAAGGAAAATAATTTGCTTTTCTCTGTCATAATAGCTGAAAGGCAGTTGCAGCATTTGAGGGGAAAGGGATAGTGACAGTTAATAAGGCATGGGTGGGTACTTTTTATACAGTTGTCTCTTAATTATCTGTAGCGATTAGTTTCAGGAGTGTCTTTAAGGGATATGCTCAAGTCCTTTCTGTGAAATAGATGTTTGAATATAACTTGTGCACATTCTCTTGCACTTCTTTTATTAAATTTCTAGGTCATTTATAATGCTTAATACAATGTAAGTGCTGTATTATACTCTTGGGGTTGTGTACTATCAGTTTGTATGTGGTTGGTACAGTTGCAATAATTATAAGTTTCGACAACATAACACATAATTGTCTGACTGTTGAATCCTGGATGTGGAGTTGATTAATTCAGATCAAAGAATGCCTGCTCTTTGAATGATAACGTAATACTCATAGTTCTTTAACTAAGAACTATAAGAATAAAGTTGTTCTTGTTCTCAAGAGATAGGTTTTGGCAAGTGTTATTTGCAGTTTTAGTGTTTCAAGGATTCTTTTGTAAATGCCGAAGGGAAAAAAGCAAGAATTTTGAGTTTGTAGTTTGGAAATGTTAAAACTGTGAGTAATTTATTGATCTAATTTTTAAAATATTTTTCTCACAGCAATAGTGTTCTTTATGAAGTAGATTGGCTTATAACAGGGATCAGTAAATTCTTTGATAAAAGATGAAATGAGTTTTATATTTTATTTACTTATTTTTAGTTTTACTTTGTTGTTGCTATACTGGGAATCAAACTCAGCACCTTGAAGTTGCCAGACCAGGTGCTATGCCACTGAGCTATGTCCTCAGCCTGAGTTTTGCATTTTATTTATTTACATATTTATAAGTTTTTTGTTTTTGCCATGGTTGGGGTGGAGTGCAGTCTGGAATCAAATTTACAACCTTGTGCTTGCCAGGCACTATGCCATTGAGCTATACCCCCAGAGCCCTGAGTTGTACATTTTAAATGATTGGAAAAAATTTAAAAGTGTTGTTTGATAACATGAAATTTATGAAATTCAAATATTAGTGTCCATAAAGATTTATTAGAATATAGCCATGCCTAATCATGGTTGCACTAAAATAGAATTGAGCATGTGTAGAGATTGTACATATATAGCGCTCACAAGCCCTAACTTTGCTGCCTAGTAAAGTTTGCTTCTTTGATCTTTAAAATTCCTGGATCAACTCATTAATTTCATGTTGTAAAATTTGGGGTCCATTGAAATTTTGCTTTCACTTGTAATAGATTGGAAAGAACTGTGGAAATCAAATTTTTATGTTAAAATGCAATTTATATTAACATTTCTTTGCTTAAAATTACCATGTAATACTGTATTCAAAATATTCCTCCAAAATTAAGACCAAATTAGAACTCTCAGGGTATCTGCAGTTTTCCCTTTTCTCTTGAAATAGTTGATAATTTAGTATATAATTTGGAGCATTTCATTATTTAATATTTTTAAATGAAAATTATAAAGGGGTTTTACTTTTTTTTTAGAGTGGGTTCTAACTATTTTTGTCCATACCAGCTTTGGACTGGAATCCTTCTGCCTCAGGCTCCTGAGTAGATGAGATAGCTGTACTGTATTATAAGAAAGATTTTAAACAATTAGACTGGTCAGAGTAAACATTTATATTTTTGGTTTTCTTTAGTTGTAAAATGAATGTAAAGTTATTGCACTTTTTCTTTGGTATATATTTTGTAGATAATTTTCCAAATATAAAATATGTTTTCCTTATATTCTTTTTTTGTTTGATTGTTTTTGAGACAAAACCTTAACATGTGATTCAAACTGACCTTCAGTACTTTTTTTTTTTTTTTTTTTTTTTGGTGGAACCAGGGATTGAACTCAGGCCCTTGTACTTGCCAGGCAAGCACTTATTCTACTGAGTCAAACTGACCTTCAACTAATTATGTAGCTGAGGTTGGCCTTGTCCTCCTGTCTTAGCCTCCTCAGTGCTGGGACTACAAACCACCATGCCTGGCCTTATGTATTTGTTTGTTTATTTTTTAATAAGAATAAAAACACATAAACTGCTTTTCCCACCAAATCAGTGAAAGGCAGGAAGCATTATGTTAGGGTATTTTTCAGTATCAAAGTTTAAATATTAAGATAGTTGTACTTTGCTAAAATACTAGTTAGTGCTCTGTATCTTCTTAAAGCTTGTATTGTTTGTTCATTTGTTTATGTATTTAGTACAGGATCTCACTACACAGATTGGACTCAGTGATTCTCCTGTTTTCAGCTTCCCAAATGGTAGGATTACAGGTGCGCACCTTGCCCAGTCTCAGTGCGCCTTGGGGGCAGGCCAACACAGCATGTCATGCTGGGGATTGAACCCCAGTCCATGTATCTTAAAAATTTTTTTTAAAAAGATGGATGAAAAGCTTTATTCTAGTTAAAATGATTCATGCTCACTATGAATAAAATAGAAACTAAAGTCAACCATAAAGAGATTAAAATAAAAGTCTACAGAATATTTAGGGAAGCCATTTAGACCATTAGAACCTAGAACTTTTGGGCTGATCTATATATTTAGCCTTTCCCCCCCTCCCCCACTGTTACTTTGAGAGGTCTTGTTCTGTTGGCCTGGTTGGGGCCAAATTTGGCATCATGCTGGGCATGGTGGCACATACCTGTAATCCCAGCAATCAGGAGGCTGGGGCAGGAGGATTGTTGGGAGTTCAGTCAGCCTGAACTGCACAGCAAGCTCATCTCAAAAAGACAAAAAAACAAAACAAAAACCTTGTCCTTTTTCCTCAGTCTTCCAGAGTGCTAGGATTATAGGCATGGGTCATGATGTCCAGGTTGTTTTGGGTCTTTAATTTTTTAATAAAAGACGAAAGACATAGCAACCTATCATATAAACCATTTTGAAGAGTATAGTTTAGGCGTAATGGGTATATTTACAGTTGTGCAACATCTCTAGAACTTCTCTCAGTTTGTAACTGAAGTGCTATTTCTAGATAACCTAGTTCTCCTTCTGGCACCCCTACTGTATTATTTCTATGAATTTCACTGCTCCAGGTAGCTCATATTGATGAAGTCATACAAAATCTTTCTTTTATTTGGCTGGCTTATTTCATTTTATGTTATCATGGCTCACCTGCATTGTAGCATGTGACAGGATTTCCTTCCTAAGGCTGAATTGGATTCCATTGTTTGTATATACCACATTTTTTTTTTTTTGGTCTGTTTATCTTCATTAGACATTTGGGTTGTTTCCGTCTTTGGTGACTGGATAAGGCAGCAAGGAGCATGAGTGTGCAAATATTTGAGCTCTTGTTTGGATTTTTTTTTTTTTTTTTTTTTTTTTTTTTTTTTTTTTTTTTTTTTTTTTTTTTTTTTTTTTTTTTTTTGCAGAATGGGGGATTGAACTCAGGCCCTTGTACTTGTCAGGGAAGCACTTATTCCACTGAGTCATCTCCCTGGCCCCTGGATTTTTTTTTGGGGGGGGTGGGGGACATATGTCTTTATGTTTTGTTGGATAGATACACATAATTGTTAATTGATAGAATTTAGGAAATCTCAGGTATAGTAGTGATGTTCAAATTATTAATGATGCTGATTTTGTAGCTATTTGGTAGCAGAATCTAGTCCTAGTTCCAAGTATAAGGAATTTTATAGATACAGTATTTTAAGAGTAGTATTCACAGTCTGGGGAGAAGGCTCAATAGAACAAGTGCTTCCCTGGCAAGCATAAGGGCCTGAGTTCAATCTCCAGTTCTGCAAAAAAAAAAAAGAGAGAGAGAAAGAAATATTCACTTCTAGAAGCCCGTGAATAAGGGAAATTAGTGCATTCCACTTATCTGCTGTGAATCACCTCTAAACTGATGTGTCAGCTGGAATAGCTGAGGTGCCTGTATGGCTGGCTCTCTGGGAACTCAGTGAGGCAGTCAGTTGGGAATTTTAGGTGTTTTAATGAGGCTAATTGGGCTTTGCAATATGATAGCTGAGATTGGAAGGTGGGTTTTAGGAAGACAATCTCAAGTCTTTTTGAGACAAGGTCTCACTATGCAGTTCAGGCTGGCTTTGAACTCACTGTGATCCTCCTGCCAGGGCCTCCCAAGCCTTAATCCAGGTCCTTATTAAGCCTCCACATGTGCATGTGTTTTAGTGTTGTTTTAGTGTCCCTTCACAGCTAGTCACACAAAAGAGCCCCGTTCGTGTCTTAGTGACTGTAAGGGCCTGAATTACAAGGAGAGTGTAATTCTTCAGTTCAGTGGATGCCATGAAGGAAGCAGTCTGCCATATTTGGAGAGAAGGCATGTTTTATTTTATTTATTTAATATTTAGTACAGGGTCTACAGGGTTCTCACTAGGTAGAGTGGACTTGTAGCGATCCTCCTCTTTTCAGCCTCCCAAGTGCTGGGATTACAGGCATGCCCCACCACGCCCAGTCTCTTATCACCCTCAGGCTGGCCAGGTGGACTAAAGCAATCCACTGAGCTACCTGGCCAGCCCGAGAAGGTATATTTTAAGTGAAGACATTTAGTACTATATATAATTATGTCCTTTATTTTGTGGAATATTTTGGTAGTCTTCAGTCAGGAAAAATTTACAAGTGATTTGTGTATATTTTTATATTTGGCTTAGATTGTGTTGATGCACGGTAAGATTTGATGACATTAAAGTTCAGCCAATTTGACTCTAAACTCAATAAGGGCATAAAACAGCAATGTTCTCTGATTTATGTTTAATTTTAGAATATAAGAAAAATAGAAATTGCTCTATGTAATGTTTTTATTTGAAAATTCTGTCCAGTATTTAGTGTATAGTGTTTGTTCAAAAAAGTGCTCTCCAGTTTCTTAATATACATTGTTCAAAGTTTAAAATTTATTTGGCATTCAATTTCTTGTGAAAGCAAAAATAAATGTTTTTCTTGTTAATGTACCCTACCCTACTAAAATTAACTAGAAAAAATATTTTGTGCAGTCAAATTTTGTTGGCTGTAATTCTTCCAAATGTAGGCTAATAAATATAGTTGTTGAAGTCAAATTATTCTTAAAATTTTATGTATTTTTATGATATAGGAATTATGAAATGAACTTATAGAATTTCTATAGTTTTTATGGTTTTTGTGTTTCTTTCCTAGTGCATCTATCCCTTGGGCTCTAAATCACTTAGTAATTTAATTTCTCCTGATTCAGAAGATTGTCACACTTCAAATAAGCCTCAAAAAAGAAAGATCTTGGAAACCAGCTGTAAAGATTTATGTCTTTTAGCAAATTCTAAAAAGACTAGAACTCATATTTTTACTGATGATAAACAGATTTTAAATACTGAACATAATAGAGAAGTATATAATGAAACCTCATCAGATTTATTGCCTGGTAGTCATCGACGTAATTCAGTTGGGACAGCTGATTCCATTGCACAGAATGAGACTTCAGAAGCTGATAGTGTTGATGTGGCTACTGAAGATCCTGCTACAGCTAATGTTTCTGGAGCTGGGGCAATTTATTCTCAAAATGAAGGATGCACATCTGAATTTGAAACACCATGGGAGAGAACACGTTTACTTTGCCAGACTTCATATGTCCAGTGGAGGAATGCTAATGCTCTCTGCTGGTTAGATTCTATCCTGTCAGTTTTGGTGCACTTGGAAGCCTTGAAGAACACTGTGACTGAGTTCTGTTCTAAGGACTTTGTGTTTTGGCGATTGTTTGAAAAATACAATCAAGCAAATAAGCTCCTGTACTCCAGTCAGTTGGATGAAGTTAGAGGTTGGTGTTAATATATTACTTTTTTCACAGTGTGAGGAAAAGATGCCATCAGTAGTTTCTGGTCTCTGTACAGTTCTGGGGCCAGGAAGTCATGAGTTAACACTAATCAGAACATTGTAACTGCTACAGAGGCAACTTTTTGCAAAAACTTAAAAGTGAAGAAAGAGGCTATGGTTGTGCGTTAGCCTGTGAAGGTGATAGTCATCATAGCATTCTAGCAAAGTAGAATATTAAATTTTAACTACGGAACAGTGGACTAAAGTAAACTAAAATTTCACCCCCAAATCTCACTTTATGACAAGGGATGTATTACTGTTCTTTTCTATAGAATAGGATACACATGAAGCTCCCTTCCATCCCAAGAAGTATTTAAAAATTCCAGTTAATTCTATGTGTTTGTCTTATCTCCTACCCCCCCTTTACCTTGCATTATATTTTATCATTTCTTAACATGTATAGTAAACGATATATTGTAAGTATAGTTTTGAACTTTTTGTAAAGGGCATTGTTCAATGTGTACTCTGGTATCTTTCCTTTTGGTAAGGTTCTGTGAAGCTAACTTAGTTGTGGTTCAGTGATTTTCATTGCTGTCTAGTATTGGCATTTTGGAGCTTCATCAGTGCCATTTTCCCTCGGGCTCTATGGGAGACTGGTTCCAACCTCTCCTCAGAATCTGAAGTCCAGGGATGCTCAAGTCCTTCGTATACAATGCCATTATGTTTGCGTAGACCCTTTATCTTTGTATGTCCTCCCATATATTTTAATCATCACCTAAAGTGCTGTGCGGATAGTTATTACATTATATAGGGAATAATGACAAGGAATCATACGTGTTCCCTCTTCTGTAAGATGTATATCTGTGTTATGCCTATTTGTGTATTGATTGCCATGTTCTTAACTGATTTATGTGACTTAACATCCTCATTGGGTTTTTTTACATTAGATTGTGTTACTGAATTCTCTTCTAATTTGTAGCTTGTGGTTTTACTTTGAAAAGATGTCTTTTTTTAAAGATAAAAAAATAAATGTCTTGTGAATATTATTATCTTCAAAGTAGTTCAGGTTACAAGATGTAAGCATGCAAAATTAACCAACATAATGAAAATGTATCTTTTTGAATTACAAGAAAGTATAGCTTTTCTTTGGAGACTAATGTTAGTGGCTTTTTAAAGAATTTTTTTTCCCACAATCAAGATGTCATCCACTGATATTTTCCCTGAAAAATCAGTTTTATTTTTGATACTGAAATTTTTAATTGGAATTGGTGTTTTGTGTGATGTGAATGGAAGGATCCATTCTTTCCTCTGTAGCATAGACAGTTTTCTACTCTTTTATCAACTCATCTGCCATACCACCTTTGTCTTGTGCCAGCATTCCATATGTGTGTGCAGCTGCCCCTTGGCTCTCAGTTTTGTTCTCTAGGATCTGTCTACACCGCTGTTCATTATGGCTTCTTATTGAACTTTTTTTTTTAATGTCTTAGTACATTTCTTTTCCTGGCCTCATTTGTGCCTTTTTTTTTTTTTTTTTTTTTTTTTTTTTTTTTTTTTTTTTTTTTTTTTTTTTTTTGTCTTTTTGAGATAGGGTCTCACTCTGCAGTTCAGGCTGGCCTTAAGCTCACTTTGTAGCTCAGGCTGGTCTCGAACTCACAACAATCCTCCTGCCTCAGCCTCCCCAGTGCTGGGATTACAGGCATGCGCCACCATGCCTGGCTCTTTTTTTGCTTTTAATGACAGTTGTACCATTATGCCAAGGTTTTTTTTTTTTGTGGTTGGTTGTAGTAACGAACGAATTCAGAGCCTTCACACTGAGCTATACTCTTAGCTCTTTTTATTTTCTATTTTATTTTGAGATAGGGTTGATAAGTAACAATGTAACCCAGGCTGTACATCCATTACTGATCATTCTAGAGTTATAGGCTAATTACAGCTGCTATGCTAGGCTCAAGTTGTCTTCACTTGACATTGTAGGTGTTATTCATGTATTGATTGGGTTGTCCCATCCTTTGTGTACATCTTGCACGTTGTTTCCCCATTACAAACTATGTAGTCTGTATATCACATTTTACTATTAAGAATTCACACCATGACAAATATCCTTATCTTTTGAGTACAGTACGATTTATGTTCTAGGAAGGATGTTCAAACATGAATGTTAATGGTGTTGCTCAATGGCTTTCCAGGAAGGTTGTGCTAATTTTATTTGGAAACCGGGCATGGTGGTGCATGCCTGTAATCCCAGTACTCGGGAGGCTGAAACAGAAGGATCACTGCGAGTGTGAGCTGCATAGAAAGACCCTGTACAATAAGTAAAATTTAAAAAAAAATTTTTTTAAATAAAATTTCTGTTTTATTTTGAGACAAAGTCTTCTCACATTGCCCAAGTTGAGCTTTGACTTGCAGCCTTTCTGCCTCAGCTTCTTGAGTAGCTGGCATTATAATCATGCATACCTGTCTGCTGCCCTTGGCTTTTCTTGTTTTAGTTTTCTATAGTTGATGAACAGGTGACTGCTTCAGTTGATTATTACAGAAGAGCAACATTAAATATTGGAATTAATTTCAGTTTTATATTTTTATATTAATTTCAGTTTTGTATTTTATATACATTACAATTCTTATAATTTGGTGGTTGCCAGCAAGCTTGAACCACCAATGGCATATGAATGAATGTCCCTTCAGGTGACTTTTTATTCTTTTATTGGTAAAAAGTCTGGTAAATGACTAAATAGATCCCTTTGTACCATCAGTGGGATTAGTCTCCTGCTGCATATACTGTTGCAGGTCAAGCTGGTGGGCATGTGTAAATGTTGACTTCATGTTAAGGAGAATTTGTATATTTTCCTTATTGAAACACATAAGCTGGGTGTGATCAGGTTGTATGTACTGTTTATGAGATTTGAGTGAAAAGGTCTCTTTATATTTTAAATATAGCTATAGTCAAATGCCTATGGAGTCTCTGTGCAGAATAAATTTCCTGTTGATCTTGTTATATTCAATTGTGAGGACTTTTATCTTAAAGAAGTGATCAAAAACACAGATGCATGCCCAGAAGTCTAATATCATAGTATTTACAATAATGAAAAAAGAACTTACATGTCCAGCAGAAGTGATTAATAATCATGCACTATTATATAAGACATAGTATAATAACTAGACTGCAAAGTGGTTTATGGAGCAAGTTTCTGTGAACAGAGTGGGACTTGCAATTCTATAGATTATGATTCCACTTCCCATCCCCCTGCAGAATAGAATGAAATATATCAAATGCTGTTTTGGAAAAAAATCATGACTTGATTAAAATTTCTTAATAAACCTGTCTATTCCTATAACTTAGCTAACTTCAAAAAAGGTTAGCAAAGTATAATACATGTTTAAGATATTGTTTGTATTATAGGTAATAATAACATGTACAGAGATAGTGTTAAACTGCTTCAGAGATGGGCAAAATTTTTGAAAGGTTGATTATTTTTGAAAGGTTGATGATTTTTGAAAGGTTGATGATTCCTCGTGTGAAAATCCATAAGTTACCCCAAATCTAAAAATCTTTGGCCAGCAACATGTCTAAGATACCCAAGCTCATGTGACAGGTCAAGGAGCAGTATTGGATGAAAATGTAGTGTGACATTATTGTCAGGCTGTGTGTATATGAAACATAAGTGAGTTTCACACTTAATTTTGTGTCTCCCCGCTTATCTCATTATGAAGATTCAGTGATTCCAAAATCCAAAGAAACCTGAAATTAAAACACCAGTGATCCTGTGTGTTAGTAGGCCTCTGGTTTAATTGGGTAAGAAAGGTTTTCACTGGTGTTTTACTCAGGTATCAAAGCTAATAATACAATACTGATAACAAAACAATGAGGGAATATCTGATCCACCACAGGAGAAGAGTTAAAGACATTTTTTGTTTTGCCTTTTGTACAATTGTTTATAAAATTTAATTATTTTGGTAAGCTTTTGCCCTGTGGAAAGGTATACATTGATGAGAAATTGATGTTGTTTTAGATGGAGATTATAAAAAACTTACTTCAGAAATATTTGCAGCGATCGAGGCCTGTCTGAATGAAGTCAGAGATGAAATTTTTACTAAACTTCAGCCCCAGCTTAGATGCACACTAGGTAAGTAATTGGTGTGACTTAACTCATCTGCCATAAAAATCTGTTGCGTGAGAAAATGTGTTGTTTCAGTACTTGGGATGATCATCTGGTAGCGTAATTTAGAAATCTACCACAGGCCAAGGCACTGTTTTGCAGAGCTATTCATTGTGAATATGCAGACTGGTATTTTACATGTCACAAGTGGGTGTAATTCTCAGAACTAAGTTAACACCTGAGGGGGTATACACCCTTGTATTCCTCCAAGATTTTCCCCAAGTAGGCTTATGCAGTGTCTTCAACTTTGTGCATTAAAGAACACATAGGGAAGAACCAGGAATAGTGGCACACACCTACAGTTCCATCCATCAGGAGACTGGGCTAGGAGGATCACGACATAGGGTTCATCTGGACAACTTGAAAGTTAAAACAAAAACAGCAGGTCATAGTATACCCCCACACGCATGAAAACAGAAGGTCACTTAGGAAATTTTAAAGTACCAGTGCTAGAGCCCCATACAAGTCAGAATTTTAGGGATAGGACTCAGGTAATCAGTAGGTTTTAGAAACCTCTGCATGATTCTTAGATGTAGACAGGATTGCAAGTCTTTGATCTCAAACCACCAGAGTAATTCTGCTTTTCTTACGAGTGATTATGAGAGTGGACTTTGGGCCAGTGAGGTAGCTCAGCAGACTAAGTGCCTGCTTAGGCAAGTGCAGGGACCCGGGTTCAACGCCTGGTACCCCATGCTTCCCATCCCCACCCCAGGTGTGCTGACTTGAGTCTGAGTGTGATGGCATACGCCTGTAATCCCAGTGCTGGGGAGGCCAAAAACAAGATCACTACTAGTCCAAGCTGCATAGTGAGACCCTGTGCCAAATATATATATATATATATATATATTAAAAAAGGACTGGTCAGTGGAATATTGAGAGATATACTGATGACCTTTTGGTAAAGTGTTCTTACCTTTGAAAATGGAACAAGGACTTGCTTTGTCCTATGTGAATTAGTTTTGGCCTTTGGGAACAGAGGGAAGTAAGGGAGTTACTATCCATGTCTTTCTAATTTTTTTTTTTTTGTGTGTTATATATATAAAGGAGCACTAGTGTTTTTGTGGAGGGTGTTTATTTTGTTTTTTCTGATCTACTAAAGGTCAGATCAAGGGGTGCTCAAACACTGAGCCACATTCCCAGCCCTTTGTACTTCTGTTTTGAGACAGTGTCTTGCTACTTGCCCAAGCTGGCCTGACACTTGTGATCTGCACACCAGAGCCTTCTGAGTAGGGATTACAGGCATGTGCCCAGCTTGTACTGGTATTTTTTTGCAAGGGCTGTCTTGTTTTTAGTTCATTTTCCTTTTATCCTTGCATTAACTTTTCTATTAATGTTGTGGTACTTCTTATTAGTAATTACCTACGATCAGTCATGTGTAATACCTCTGCCTTCTACAATTTCTCTTTGTGAGTGGCTTTTATTCAGGCACAGTTGCTCCAGAAGCAATTTCTTTTGTCCATGCCTGACAGCTTTTTGTTGTTGTTGTTACTAGGAATTGACCTTTGGTGTCAGGACCTTGTGCTTGCCAGGCTGGCGCTGTGCCACCAAGCTATATCACCAGTCTTTCTGGCAGCTTTGGCTTGCTTGTCCACCCCCAAGCTTCTGTTTGTCATGGACTCCCACATACATGTGTGCTCTGTTTTTATAATGTGAAACTGATTTTCCATACCCTGGATCTCCAGCAGTCTCCTTTAGCTCTAAGAAAATATTCTCTTTTACTATCAGGTGGGATCTCCAGTGAAATGAATAATTTTTTTTCTATTTTATCAAAGTATAACTTATAAACAGTAAAATTTTAAAGGATACCCATTTAATGTATTACTGTAATCAAGATAAGGAGTAGTTCTGTCACCCAAAACTTTTCACTAGACTCCTTTGTTGTTTCCTGTATTCTTTATCCCCACACACTAAGGTGTTCGGTGATTTCAAAGAACCCTTTTCCAGAAGATCCTTAGAGTTCAGACAGAGGAGCTTACAGTCTTATTGATGAACTGTAACCTGCTGCAGAAAGTACTTTAAAGTCTTACTGTATCTTGTCATTCTGAACATTAATGTTTCAAATAATTAACAGAAGTAGAGTCTTCAGTGATCCTGAATGCTGATGAAATGTTCAGATCAGCTTTATAGTAGTGATTATTGGGTTTCCTTGTGGGTACTGGGAATTGAACTCCAGGCCTTCACACTGAGGTGTGTTCCTCTTCCATCTTTTATTTTGAGATGAGGTCTTATCCCAGTTGGGACTTAAATTTGAAATCCTCCTGCCTCAGATCCCTCAAAGTGTTCATTGCTTTTAATGAAGTAAACCTTTCCATGACTCTTTGCTGTCTAGCTTTTGAAGTTTTCTCTTTATTGCTCATTAGTATCTTCAGGCCATTTTCCCATTTTGTAATAGTGTATGAGGGTAGACAGTGGCAGAGACAGAGTCTAGATGAAGACCCCCCTTTTTAGCTGCTTTGTACTGAGACAGTTATGCACATGAGTAGGAAAAGAATATCATGAAGACAGTGCTGGGACCACTGGGGACATTGGGTGTATACTTATAAGCAGAAAAAATACTTCATGTATTTATTTAAAGACTCAGGTGTGAAAGACACAAGTCTAAAGTGGAAGAAGATACATCTATCACTTCAGAGTGGGGAGGGTTTCTTTAACATAAGATAAAAAAGATTCATAAATATTAACCAACAGTTTTAAGTCTCTTGGCATAGATAGTACATGGAAGTAATAGCCATGATATCTTCAAAAGAACACTTAAGAAAAAGGTCACCTGAAGATAGTAATGTGCAGTTAGCAGAAGTGAGAACTGAGTAGCTAGACAGCAGAGGCACTGAAAGGCTTGCAAATGAGAAAATATTTCAAAGAAATATGCAAATTGCACTGAGACATAGCCTAGAGAATTGGGATTAAGTTCTAGAGGCAAAGAGACTGCTTAATTTAGGCAGATTATAAAAATGAAAATTAGGTATTGATGTTTTATATTCTCTAGGATGACACTTTATACTTGGTACTTAAAATTTGTAATCTAAAGGAGAACAATACAGATAAATTTAGTTATGTACTTACCTAAGATCTATAACCATGTAACTTATTTAAGTTAAGCTCTTGCATGATATTTTGATTCACTGGAAGCTTTGTTATTTTAGAGTGATTTTATGTTACAATGAAAAGTAAAATGCTTAATTTTTCAGTTACTATTTATGAAAGAGCAAACACTTAAAGGCTAATCACTAATTTCACACTTGTACTATACTAATCCCCCTTCTGCCTAGTGTTGCAATTTTCATTTCTTGAGATGGACTTTTTTTTTTTTGAGATTGACTTGTACTTCTAGTTATAAAAATTTTTTTGTTTAGATTTTTAGCTTTTGTAAAATAGCAGGACAATAACACAGAGGTGATTATTGAAATAGCCTTTATAACTACTGATGTTTATATTCTTGGCCCATAACACCTACTGTCTGCCTTCTGTGCCTGCCAAGGTGTGACTGTTCCTGTACACACAGTTGTAGTTCTAGGCTTGGAAGACTGAACCAGTCCTCCCCTGAGGGAGAGAAGTCAGTTGGAGAATGAATGTAGGGATATGAGTCCTGTTCAGCTGATGTGCTTGATTTACTATCTGGGTTTTGTTTCAGTAACCACAAAATTCAGATCTTAAGGATTTTGGAGTTTAAATTTCTAAGGAAAAGACTAGGGTGAAATGTTAGAAGGAATGGTAGCTAGAGGATCAGAGGTATAAGGCTGGCCCTTTAAACTTTGTGCATTTTTTGCCCACTTAGAACAAGAGGATCAGAACAAATGGAGTTAAATGTTTTGTCAGATTCTGATACTATTGTATGCAACTATATGAAGTTATCTTAGTATCTATAGCAAACCACTTAAATCTTTTGCTTTAATAGGTACTTTCTTTGTTACCAAGATTTATTAAAATTCTTTTTCTCTAGGCTGGGGAGATAGCTCAGCAGCTTAAGCGCCTGCCCAGCAAGTGCAAGGTCCTGAGTTCAATCCCCAGCACAAAAAACAAACAGAAAAACTTCCTCAAATCTTATTAGACTGAGTGTGGTGGTACACACCTGTAATCCCAGCACTTGGGAGGCTAAAAACAGAAGGGTCACTATAAGACAGATCTATGTAGTGTGACCCTGTAGACCCTGCCCTAAAATTAAAAAAAAAATTTTTTTTTCTCCTGAGAGAAATGATAAAGATTGAGAAGACAGCATGGGTCTTTTGTGCTTTTTGTCCTAAGTTTTCATAAAGGAAGAGGTTGAGTTGATAATTAAATCTATGCTGGGCATTTCTAGGAAGATACTTTTAAAACCTCCTCCTCCCCGTTTACTAATGATTTACTCTGTCATGCTATAGTTACATGTACTTATACTGTAAATATAGGGAGAAAAGAGTACTTAATCATGCTGGTTTTTGTTTTGACAATGTTGATTACAATAATTTTTCCTTTTCCTTTTTGGAAGGTGAAAGAGAAAGTCCTGTGTTTGCATTTCCTCTGCTCTTAAGAATAGAAGCCCACATTGAAAAGCTCTTCACGTATTCTTTTTCATGGGACTTTGAATGTTCACAGTGCGGACACCGATACCAAAACAGGTTAGTCTGTGTTTAAAATGGATTTATTCTTTTGAAATGGTTTTGAGTGATACATTTTTTTTTTTTTTTTTTTTTGCCTTTTTGAAATAGGGTCTCTCAATACAGTTCAGGTTGGCCTTGAGGTTACTTTGTAGTCCCAAGTTTATAAAACTGGTTTGTGTTGTGTCCCTATTCTATGTCTTTGCTCCTCTGCCTTGACAGAAATTTTCACTACATTTTTAAGTCTTCACCACTGTAGGTGGACATATTTGAATACCAGAAATTGCAGTTTGCTTGCTACTTTAAGCCAAGAGAGTAAAAAATCAGTGGATTGAAAGATTGTTAACAGTTTTTATAAGAATTTTTATGTTGTCAAGCACTGTGAACATTGTCATCCCATCCACTCAGGAGTTTGAGATCTGCCTGGACAATATAGACTGTGTCTCAGGAACTTTTTTTAAAACAGCAAGCAATTTAGCTTAGTAGTTGAGCTCTTATCTAGCATGCACAAGACCTTAGAGTCTGTCTCTAGCACCACAAAGAAAAACAAGAAATTTTTTAGTAAAGTATGGAGATACTTTCCTTTATTCCCATGAGCACATTGTTGTACCTGAACTGTGTCAGCCATAAATTGCTCCCTCAAGGCTCTACTACATAAAGGTTAGAGAGGCTGTGGTGATACATGAGGCCCTGAGAGGTGACATGGAAAAACTAGTGTAGATTCGTTTGCCTCCATACACCTGCCAAATGGGGAGGACTTAGGTTCTAGGAGCTCAGTCAACAGGGCATATAGTTATCAGAATGCCCTTACTTGATCTGTACTAGAGAAAGTTGCTGGCTGGCAGTTAAAAGCCTACCAGTCTCAACATGGAGTAAAAATGTGATGAAAAGACTACATATTCATGATCTAAATGCAGTATGGAATTCTTTGTACTTATATATGCATTTAGTTTTGAGACAGGGTCTGGGTATATTTCAGTTGCCCTGAACTCACTATGGAGCCCAAGATGGCCTTGAGCTCACTGTGGTCCTCCTGCTTCAGCTTCCCAAGTGCTGAGATTACAGTCATGCCAGCTTTTGTATTTAGGGCGCAAACAAGGTTTCCTTCAAGAGAGTACTCTAGACCCTAGAGTCTAGGAATTGCAAGCAACAGAAACTTTGTTTTTTCACCTGTCTAATTCAAAATTGTTAGAACTGGCATGAGAATGCTTGGCAAGGAAGGATGAGGGGAGATGCCTGTTTGGAAGTGCTTTGTCATTTGTGTGAGTGATCTGCTTTGCTCCTCACAATAACTCCATTTAACAAATGGAGATGCTAAAGCTTGTAAAGATTTAGAAGGTGCCCCAGGGCACTAGGAAGTGGCAGAATCGTCAGGCACAGGTTAGGCCTTCTGGCCCTTGCAGTTTTATTGCTCACTGTGGTAAATTCCCTAATCATTACCTGGGTTTGAAATAATATAAGCCAAAGTTAATGATTAGAATCAGCTTAATTACAGCTTTTCTAGAATATACATCCTAGTAGTTTGCTAGCTTTTCATTAAGTTTGTTCTGCATGCCAGCAGCTCATCTAACCTTTGGAAATAATTCCTACCCTGGCCAAACACAAGACTACTAGTTAGGGAGATAATGTATGGACATGTTGGAGAAGGCCAATGATTTTTGTAGTTAATTTGATCTTTTAGTTCCTTTGTGTTATCTTTAGAGGGTCAATGTGCCTGGAGGTGTGCATAGACCTGGCTCCTAAGACTCCAGGGAGGAAGCCACAGCCATTTTGTTTACATTTTGGTTTTGCTTCTTTAAAATACTTTTTCTTTCTTTTTTTTTTGGTAAAACTGGGGATTGAACTCAGACCCTTGCACTTGGCCTGGCAAGCGCTTATTCTACTGAACCATCTCCCCGGCCCCTAAAATACTTTTTCTTTGTTCTGAAAAATAGACAGTTGCCTGTAATCCCAGCACTTGGGAGGCTGAGGCAGGAGGATTGTTGTGAGTTTGAGACCAGCCTGAGCTACAAAGTGAGCTTAAGGCCAGCCTGAACTGCATAGTGAGACCCTGTCTCAAAAAGACAAAAAAAAAAAAAAAAAGAAAAAGAAAAATAGACAGTTAATGGAGAAAAGCTAAAATGAAGCAGCATTTCATTAAGAACATTTTAGAGTTACAGCTTAAAAACTGCATAAGGGGTTGTGCCTTGTACCAGTTATCGTGTGGCTCGCCTGTGCTGTTGGTGATTTGCACTGTCCAGCTGGCTGGCGAGGAGCTCACCATGCCTTTGGCCAGGGATTTAATACACCCTTCCTTCGAAAAGGAAATGGAAAAACATAAGAAACGGCTAGTTTAAAGTCCAAATTCTTATTTTATGGATGTAAAATGTCCAGCTTGCTACAAGATTACCATGGTTTTCAGCCATGGCCATGCAGTGGTTCTTTGTGTAGGGTGTTCAACAATTTTGTACTAGCCTACAGGAGGAAAGGCCAGACTCATAGAAGGTTGCTCATTTAGAAGAAGGCAACACTAATGATTTATATAACTTCCTGAATTTGTTTTTTCACAGAAAGCCTAATCATAAGTTCAGTAATTATAATGAATTTACCAAGATAACATGATTATGCTTGATTTTGTAAGGTGCACAGCATTGAGCTCCTATTTTGATGGTCGTTTTTCAATAAAGTTTTGATTATTAAAAGAATGTATAAGGTGACAGGCTGCCCAGCTGATTCATTTGTTTTGGGGCTGCTGTTCTGGGACATGAATGTTTTTGATGTACAAAGTTTTTGGAGGGAGCTAAACATTTGACTGTTGGAGATGTACTGCCTGAGCTCAGGACTCCAGTTTGTGATCTAGCCTCTGGAGCATCTCGTGTACTTGAGTTTCCTCTGTAACATGGGCGAAAGAGTGGCACCTGCCACTTCCTGACACTCGGCCTTGCTTTGTGATAGTGCCCAGGTGTGCTGGGTGATCAAAGAGGGTTCACAGTTGTTTGCTGTAAACTCTTTGTTTACAAAATAAAAAAAATTAGAGCCTTTATTTACAGTTGTCTCTGAGAATGAAGCATGTTAACAGAATAAGAGTAATACATTTGTTGGTACCTTTCTGTTTTGTATTTAAAATGTTAGTTTTCCTGAGAATATATTTTTAACAGCCAGTGCTTTATTTACAATATGTCAGTATTCTTTATTGAAAAGCTGGTGTCTTTCTGGCAACATGTAACTGGTCTTTTAATTAAATGTACTTTTACTAAATGGGTATAGCTGAAGTCAGTTCAGTGTTCACCCTAAAAAAGTCTTTAGATAACTTGCTATCAAGTAGTCAGACTAAAGTAAAAATTTAGAACTTTGATAACATATGAAAAAGCAAAATTTTTACATAGCTAATGATGTAATTCTTTTTAAGGGATTAAGTAAATTAAAATATTTTCACTTTTGCTTGTCAGTAATGGCCAGCCAAGATGAGCTGAATAGGAGATAAGTTCCTAAATTTGATAGCTGCAGAGTAGCCTGTCTCTGTGAGGGGCTATATTGCTTCTCCGTAGGACATCTATCTAGCTGTGGCTGGAGGCGTCAGCTACTGCCATTTGGGACTGACCTGGGTATCTGGGGCATAAAGATCAGGGATGATGTACATGTTATCCAGTGCACAGAACAGCCCTCACAAGAAAGAATTACCTGGTGCAAAATATCAGCACCAATGTGTTGAAAAGCCCTGCCTTTCACACTTTCTTGCTGCTTCAGAGTTGAAAAGTATAAGTGTTTTAGTGTGGAGAGTGCTTGCAGAGAACTTCCTTACCAGGGATGGAGTGAGCATCACCTTACTCATATGTGATTTGGAAAAGTAAGAGTATAAATAAATGAAGGTATTATTTTAGGTATTGGCTTGAATGTAAATAAATTTAATGTAAATGATTAAAGTTGTCTTCTACTTTTACAGGTGTGTGAAGAACCTGGTCACCTTTACAAATGTCATCCCTGAGTGGCACCCACTTAATGCTGCCCATTTTGGCCCATGCAACAATTGCAACAGTAAATCACAAATAAGAAAAATGGTATTGGAAAAGTAAGTTAAAATGGCCTTATAATTTTACTTTTCTTGTTTAATATACTGATAGTGGCAACTGCAGCCTACCTTTCAGAAGTTTGAGTTAGCATGTACTTAGGAACTGACAGGTGTGTGCTCTTCATCAAGCACTGATGTCCCCAAGGGAAGTAAGCTGTCCTTAGTGAAATGCCACTGTGGCAGTGACTGGCCCATCCTCCTTGTCTTTCCTCTTGTGCATCAGTGTTTTTTGTTTTGTTTTGTTTTTGTATTGGTAATCAAACTCAGGACCTTGTGCTTGGCAGGCAAGCACTGTCCCGCTGAGATATATCCCTGGCCTTCTGGTTTTGCCTCTTATTTTTACCTTTTTCCCCCTCACTGTATGGATATTAGACTTCCAGTGTTTCCTTCTGCCAAGTGTCTAAGGTCCCCAGAATTCTAAGATTTCTTTAATTTCAAGAACCAAGGTGATTTAAAAATGAACCAAGGCTCATCTGTCAGATTTCTGTCTGTCTCAGTTCTCAGCTTGCTGGTTGTTCACTACCTGTGAGCTTTCTGCTGCCCCTCATAGAGTGTACGTTGTGTTTCACTGACTTTTCTATTTGTCCTCAATGGGAAGCCTGGTCAGAACTACCTTCTCAGTGTTGCCAGAGTCAGTTTAAATTTAGAGGTCAGTTCCATCTTCAGCAGCTGGTCTCATTAATCCACTTGCCCATGTCCTCTTTAAGGTTCATTTTAAGTCTGACTACATTAAGGAAATGAGGTATGATTTGATCTAACGAAGAACTAGTACCGTTAAGCTCTAGTGTCCTTGAATCTGCCAGAAACTCCTGAGAATCCTTCATAAAGTTTATTCTCACTGAAGTCACAATTTAGCTGTTTAACACTGTCAATGCCTGCAAGCAAGTTCAGGGGCAGGGGTTTGATCCCTGGGCCTGCAGTGCTGCCCCCCCCCCCCCCAGGGGGGCACTGAGACAGCAATTGAGACTGGGCATGATGGCACAAACCTTTAGTAATCCCAGTTCTTGGTAGGCTGTAAATAGGCGGATCACTATGAGTCCCATGTAGTATTCAGACCCTAAGCACCCTATAGACCCTTCCCTAAAATACAGAAGAAGAAGAAGGAGGAAGAGGAAGAAGAGGAAGAAGAAGAGGGGAGTAGGGGAGGAAGAGAGAGGAGGAGAGAAAGAAAGAAAGAAAGACAGACTGCCCAAAGGCTTAAGAGAGGTGGCAAGCAGGACAGTCTCTAATTCCTTACTTCAGCCAAGGTAGAGTTGACTTTGACATGGCCAAGTAGTGTTTGACTTCTCTATATATTGAGGATGAGGATGCCTGCAGCAGCACCTGCTCTCTGTCTCTGTTCAGCTTTTTCCTGTCCTAGGGGAAGTATGTTTTTGGTCAAAGCAGTTCTCAATGTTTGTGTTGCTATTAGTATAAGATTATTTCTTGGGCTGGCGAGATAGCTCAGCAGCAGTAAGCACTTACATGGCAAGCACAAGGTCCAGAGTTTGATTCCTCTTACGGGGGCGGGGGGACGACACATGATTTCTCCTCAGCCAACTAGTATACAAGCTTATGTTTATTCTCTTCTAATTCTTTATTCTTAGGTTGGGGATATAGCTCAGTAGTGCCATGCCTGCTTGGCAAGCACAAGGACCTGAGTTCAATTACCTGTACCCACAAAACCCAAAAAACTAACAGCAATTCTTTATTCTTCCTAAAATTGTCTTGTGTTTTGGTTTGCTTTATTATTCATTATGAATATATTTTATAAGTGGTTTAAATTGCTCCCCTCTTGCCCCTGTTTTTGAGACAGTCTTGTTAAGTTGCTGAGGCTGGCCTTAAGTTTGCCCCGTTCCAGGTGTCCTGACTTGAGATGTTGTGATTAGAGATGTGCACCACTACATCTAGTAACAGTAGTTTTCTGAGACTTGCATTGCTGTAGGCTTTTGGACCTCCTCCACTTTCCTGACTTGTTTTTCCTAGAAACCTGTGCTTCCATTCCGACCTTGGCTGTGATTTCCCAGTCTGTGCTGGGCTTCTCCTCTTTACACATAGTTATTCCTACCTCTGCGCTTAGCTTGGGCCTTGTCCCATGTTCTACAACATTCATTGCCTATAAATATTGAGTCCTTCGGGAGTTCTGTGGTGTAGATAAGTTCTCATCAGTGTGCTGGTTCTGTAGTGCTGTGTCATCATTTTCATCTGTGCTGTTGCTTGCAGTGCATTTTCTCTGTATTCTAAGTATTAACTCCTTGTTCGTTAATTTGCTCTTGCCTTTATCTTTTTAGGCTAATGCTGTTTTTATCCTTCACTATCACTTGATAGCATCTGCTCAGGAGGCAAAGTGGGAAGGAAGAGTGTGTCTTGAATCTAGTTTCTGAGTTTTCTGAGTGGTTAGGGATCCTCACTAGAAATTTTTCCTTGATAAGGATAGGAAAGGCAGCAGGGTGTGGCCATTTGCTACCTTTCACTGGGATGTTGGATTGCTTGCTTGAGGCTTCTTTTGATACATATAATCTCATGCCATGTTTGCTTTTTTTTAAGCCTTGGGATTAAGAATAATTTACTTCTTTTGGTACTGTAATTGAACTCAGGATCTTATGTTTGCCAGGCAGGCACTTAAGCTGCTGAGCTGTCTCCCCAGCTCTTTTTGTTTTGTTTGATATATTGCTTGATTTGATCACATTGCAGCATAGACTTTTTAATTATATTCATACCTGGGTTTGCTTGCAGTAAGGATTCATGCTGTGATCAAAAAGTTTATCCATGGGATAAAACAGTCATTTAGTAATGTTTTAAGTTGCACTAAAATGTATAGGCAAAATTGGTAATTTGGATATTTCCTTTATTCTTCAAAAATAAATTGAGTTCTTCTGAAGCTTCACTCAAATTTTAAATGACAAGATCTTTAAGTCCTTTATAAAATTTATGTAAGTCATTTTGAACTTTATATTAACTTGATTTGGTGTCTAATGAAATTTAGAAAAACCTTAATACGTTCTTTACGTATAACTTAAAAGTCCATCCTGATACTGTGAATAATCCAGTCATACATTGTTTTAGAAACATCATAGTTCTCTTTGCCTCAGATAATCCCTATTTTGATATGTCCCCATAAGAAGCCCATTGATGAATCAGGTGATACTTAGTCCAAATCTGCTATCATTTTATTTTATTTTATTTTATTTTATTTTTTTTTTTTTTGTCTTTTTGAGACAGGGTCTCACTATGCAGTTCAGGCTGGCCTTAAGTTCACTTTGTAGCTCAGGCTGGTCTCGAACTCACAGCAATCCTCCTGCCTCAGCCTCCCGAGTGCTGGGATTACAGGCATATGCCACCTTGCCCGGCTTCTGCTATCATTTTAATTGCTTAGCAATTATATTCAACACATGTGAAATATCAAGATCTTAGAATCTTGATATTTGCCACAGTCTCCTGTAGGAGCCTCTGATCATAACCTTTCAATTTATTTATTTGTTTGTTTGTTTTTAATGTATTTGGTTGTTACAGGGCCTCACTATGCATCTTGGACTTGTAGTGATCCTACTGTTTTCATCCTCCCCAGCTCTGGGCTTACAGGCGTGCATCACTAGACCAGAGTCTATGGCTGGCTAATCCTGCCCTGGGCAGGCTGTCACTGTATATGGTGCCAGGGATTGAACCTAACAGTTGCTTTAGTTCACTGAGCTCTCTTGCCCTCCCAACCTTCAGTTTTAACAGTGATTTATTTTTTCTTTTTTCCTTTAAAACAACTTGTGCTTATTGAACTTAGTCAAATGCCTCATTTTGAGGCTTTTATTTTCAGCAAATAAACTGTACCCTAGCCTGCAACCTTTTAGGTAGAAACACTGATGTGTAAAATAGTTTAATTTATATTTGGCAATTTAAGTTTTCATTATTTGACAAAAAATGCTTTATCATTTATTCATAAGGTTTTTTAAATTTCCCCCCAAAAGTTTGCAAACCACTGTTGAATAAATTTTTCTTAACAGTGTATTTACTTACTACAGTTAGTATGTTCAGTTCCAATTACTTGATTGCTTAGTTTATTCATATTTTTACTTGTCAGAGTCTGAAATAGTTGATACAATAAACTTTAAAATGTAGAGATTTAAAAATTACATTTGCAGATATTTTTCTATATAGCTTAACATATTACTATTCAGATGTACATAATATTCACATTGTTAAATTTCCATATTCTGAAGTAATGGGTTATTACATAGTTGGAATGAAAATTAAAAACATGTATTCCAGCCCATTAGCTCTTGATGTGGCTCTTTGTGTTGTGAAGGCTGGTTCCCTGCTGTCTGTGGGAAGCTGGAGTTTAACATCATCTTTCTGTGCTTGCTTTCTCTCCTTCAGTGTTTTTCTTTTCCTGAATTCAGTCCCATGTTGTTCAATTAATTCCAGGATAGCATTGTTTGGAAGTTGCACCATTTTTTCAATATGCTATTAAGAAATGATGCCTTTTCAACTATGTATGATCAGTGATAAGGTACATCTCAGTCTTGGACTCAGTAAAATGCAGGGGAGGGTAGAATTTGTTTGGCATCTGAAACTTAAAGTTTTGTAGTTAAAAGACTGTCGCATTGGAGCGGGAATGGGGGTGCTCAGGAGGACATGCTGAGAGCTTTGCCTCTTTGAATGAAATGGCTGCTAATAGAGTTGGGTGAAGAACAATGATTCTGCCCCACGTCATTTCACTTCCTATTAGGTCGGCCCTAAATAGCTGATGTATTAAGTCAACTTTTTGGCAGAGTGGCAAGTGTAATTAAGAGGATGTTTGCAAATTTATAGCTTCTTTGATTGTTGTTATGTTTTTGTTGTTGTTGGATACTAACATCAAATATCTATTTAGGCTGCAAAGAAACTTTGGAGAATTTACTTGCATTCAGTTAGAATTTGCATATGTGTACTATCTGAGAAAGTATGCTGAGTGTGAGTTTTAGTCTTGGCAGTATTTACTTTTACTCATTTGCAAAAGAATAATTTACAATGCTTAAAGATATAAAAAGCATAAATATCTGTCAAGTGCAGTTATACAGGTTATCTTATTTTTGCTAATACACGTCTTAGTTTTCCTTGTGTAGCCTCACATAAATGCAGGAAATTTCCTATATAGATTGGACTCATAGTGATTCTCCTGTTTTCAGCCTCCCAAGGGCTGGAATTACAGGCACACTCTAGTCTCAGTTGCTGTCTCAGCATGCCCTCGGGGTGGGGCCAGCACCGCAAGCCAGGGATAGAATCCCAGCCACTGTGCTCCGCCTAAGCAAGTGCTTTAGTCTGCTGAGCTACTGGCTGGCCCTCAGGTTTTTCATTTTTATTTAATTTAGTTTATTTTTTTTTAATATTGTAAAAAAGCAAGTATGATCATAATGTGGGGGTAAAGTGTACTAATAAATTTGACTAAAAGGCAGGTTTACTTCTGTATTTAGTTGAAAATAAATCAAGTCTTATTATGGATCATTGATTCAGAGATCCAAGCTCAAACGTTAAAGTATGTGAACTAGGGATACATTTAAAATTTGATAGTGTGGCATAGGTTAGTGGTATATTTTATAATCATGACATCTTAGAATCAGTGCAAAAGGTATAAAAAAGCAAGAGGAAAGAGGTCAGTGTTATAGGCAGTGTCTAGAACTTTGTAGGTTTTTAAAGTTAGAGGACTTGATTATTCTGTAACAAAATTATTGACAAAGAGTGGCTTACAGATTAGCCTGTGTTAGTCTGAACAATCTTGTTTTGTGGACATTTGTTCAAGTTTATTTCAGTTGAATAAACTTTCATAATCTATATTAAATTTTGACAGCTGTTTAAATATTAGGAATAGGAGTATTCAACATTTTTCTTAAATCCTGAGAGCTTTGTTAAATTTAGTTGAGTCCCATCTGTGGATTCTGTTTTCTGGTTTGACATGTTATAGTAATGGTAAAATGTATTTTTGAAATTATGGATATCTTGAAATTTATTATACATCAACCCAGCATTTTATTTTCTTCTGCTTAATTACAAATTAAACTTTGCCTCCATAGAAATCTTAATTGAATGGATTTACTAGTTCTTACCAAGAAGAAAAAGCCTTGTTTTATGTGTTACTTATACCACATAACAATTTGGGAACTTGAAACCAAAAAATTCTGAAAGGTTTGGATTTTTCTTTCAGTTGTACAAAATAGCTGCCATGGTATCATTAGGCCAAAGCATTATTCCTGCTTACAGAACAATTTTTTCCTTAGTGGTCTGTTGTCTTATTGCATTGGTGATACCATTCCAAAAAGGTTTAGTGTTATGTACTTCTTAGAGTGAGTTCTGCATTTCTAATTAAGTTAAGTATCTGGAGGACCTGAGTAAAAAGAAGTCCAGTTGGCCTTGCTAGTTGTGAGCCTGCATAGTTTGCATCAGATCTTTGGTATGAGCAGGAACATGACATTAAATTGGTACTTCTCCTGCCTTCTCTCCTAGAGTGTCTTCTATATTCATGCTACACTTTGTAGAAGGCTTACCACGGAATGACTTGCAGCACTATGCGTTTCATTTTGAAGGCTGTCTTTATCAAGTAACATCCATAATTCAGTACCAAGCAAACGATCATTTCATAGCATGGATTTTACATGCTGATGGTAAGTGTTTAGAACAATTTTTTTTTATAATATGGAAACCAGGCATTAGTGGAGTTTTTAAAAGATAAACTTTGCCTTGACTTATTTTCTTTCTCTTCTTTCCTTTGCCTTTAATTTTGCTCCTCTCCCATATTAAAAGTATAACAGGGTTTGTATGCTTCCTGACTCTTCCATTGTATATCTATAGGTATTTGCATATATGTATTTTTTTAGACAAAAGATGCCATCATGTGTTACTGTTTTGCAGTTTGTTTTTTTCCACTTAGTATATTTACTTACATAAAATTACATGTATACCTGTAATCCTAGCACTCAGGAGGGTGTCTCTAAGGTCAGGACCAACTAAACTGCAGAGTGTTGTGGTTTGTGCGTGGTTGTCCCCTAAAGCCTCATGCAGTCATGAATTTGGACTTCTAGAATTTGTGATTGATTTATGGTCCAATGCTAGGATTACAGGTGTGAGTGCCATGTTAGGTAGACACCCTGTGTATGATCTGCTGCCATGAACTGCTGCCCTGTGCCACTCTGCCTTGGAGTATGTACTGAAATTTCCACAAACTGTAAACTAAATAAATCTTTCTTCTTTAACCCTGAATGTTGGGTATTTTGTCTCAGCAGCAAAAGAAAAGTAACTGAGACAGCAAGACACTGTCTCAAAAAATCAAAAATAAGTATATAAAGTGAAATTACATGTGCAGTAGTGTATGTTCAGTATAGAAAACTGGTGCAAATTCTTACACCTTAATTTTTTTAAAAAGGAAAATTGCATGACACTGAAGGCTTTTGAGAACAGCAAAAAATAAAATTTGCTTAGTTGTCTATTGTAAATATATTTTAAAAATTTCATGTTTTATTTTGAGAAATTTGAGACAAGGTATCGGTAAGTCATTCAGGCTGGCCTTGCACTCATGGTGCTCTTCCTGTCTCAAATCTCCCAAGTGCCGGGATTACAGGCATGTTCTACCATGTCCATCAGATTCTATGTAAGACTTACTAAACATTTGGTAGGTTTTTCTGTCACTGAGTGAACTCTGAAATCATAGTTTGCTAACAGATTTAGTCAGGGCTATACCTTTACTTAAACCTCTTGATGGAAAGCTGGTAAGTACAATCCCCTGATTCTGGGGACTTCTTTCCCTTGCATTTGTTTCATGTGGTTTAATTCTGGCTTTGTTTCCTCACAGTGTTCTTTTGTCTTAGACAAGCTAATTTTTCTTTTTGGAGCAGTTATAGCAAACTTTTTTACAGACCAAGAGCTGGATCCAGAACCCACTTATCACCAACTACCAGCACTGCAATTAAACCTGAATATTAAGGTTTTAGTTTAGGAAAAAACAAATTTTGTCTTAAAAAGACAGTAATATGTATGTCATAGGTATGCTACCACTGTCTTAAGAGTGTAATATCGGGCCCTTAGTAAGGGGTGTTTTGTTATAACCATTATCTGTTGTCTGAATACTTTTCACGTTTGATATTTTCTTCCTGAGGTGTTTTGGATAGATGGTGTAGTACTGTACTATAAAAAACACTTTCAAACTGTAACTCTATAATGTTTCACCCTACACCAGAATTTGGGAAGAAATTAATTCCCAATAACATGTCAAAACAAAATCCGACCTACTTCAACTTTTATTGCATTTCAGGGAATATAAAATCCACTGTAAGCATAACATAATTTCCAACTCTGACGGCATGTGAGAATCATTCTCTCAACTTACAGTCTTAGGGATTGGACCTAAATACCTCTATTGTTTGTTCCTTGCTTGTTTTTTTTCGAAAAAGGATCTTGTGTAGTCCAGTCTGGCCTCAAACCTATATCCCCAACCATGAGTGCTGGGATTATAGGTGTGTACCACCATACCTACTAGTATTGTTTTAAAAGTTCTCCAGATGATTTTGGTGTGTTTGTGGTAGAAAATAATTGACATAGGAAAGCTAAAAAGTCCAAAGTTTTAATGGATATAAAATTAAAATAGTAGATTCAGGGCTGGGAGTACATATAAATAGCTCAGTGCCACAGTGCCTGCTTGGCAAGTTCAAAGTGAGTTCTGGATTTCTGGAACCAAAAAATTGATTCAGGAAGTATGTACCTATACAAAACTTTTGATTGGCTTTTTTTATATGTAGTGACAGGTTGTACTACTGAGCTGTCAGACTTAACAGAATCTGTATTTCTGTTGTGTGTGTATGTACTCACAAAGTACAGGTGTTTTTATCAGATATTATACTTTAGTAAACATCTTAAATTAAAACATTTGGTTTTAATTTTGCTTTTTAGGAAAATACGTTTTAGTATGTTGGATCCTAGACTTGTTTATTCTTTGCTCATTAACTTAGAAATTGACTAGTCTATTAGCAACTAAATTGGCCTGAAGGAGCAGCTGAGGGAAGGTCTCTTTCTCCTTTCTTAACTTTCCTGTTCAAGATTAATCCCTGTAAGATGCCTTAAAACAGTGACAGATAAGATAATGTGGTTCTTAGCATTGAAAAGTGAACAGAGTAGATACACCATGTCAGTGTAAGCTATTGAGTCCTCTCTGTTTTTCCCAAATTCTGGTTAGGGTAAAACTTCAAAATATTAAATACATTATAATGTGTTTCAGTTTGAAAGTGTCTGCTTTTAAAAATCTGTTGTAAAAAGGGTAGATGCTTATGTATAAGAAAAAGGAAAAGGGGAAAAAATGAAAAAGGGACTTGTATATTTTGTGTGCTTACATGTCTGTGAACACTTCTGGAAATATTAAACAATGCTGTATTGATTGTTTCTTCTGTACTGCTGAAGTAGTGTTTCCTAGAGCACTACCCCCTTGAAAAAATAAAGTCATTTAGGTGCTCATTACTCTTAATACATGGAGTAGAAAATGTTTTATAGTACATATGATGTTTGACACGCTTTATTAGTTTACCACATTTAATTTCATAGACATAGCTTCCCCTTTGCTATGCTGCAGTTCTCATGCCATCTTTTTGTAACTGCTTTTGTTTCCTAAAATATATAGATACTGACATATACAGTGAGAATCATAATAAAAGCACAGATGACTGTTGATTATTGGAAAGCTGTTACTCATCCAGACCTGTAGTTGGCTTTTCTCAGATTGTCACATGGTAGTAAGCAAAATATAAGCATAGCTGTCATCCCTTTAACCCCATCAGCTATCAACTAGCCATCTTCCTTTGTGTGTTTTTTTTATTGTAATGTTTACATAACATAAAATTCACCATGAACTTAACATTAAGTTTATAATTTATCGGCATTAAATACAAAGGTTTTTAAAAAATCTATTTGTCTTACATAGAAGACTTACTACAAAGCTCAGACTGGTAGTGATCTGCTTGTCTTCAGCCTCCTAGTGCTGGGATTAAAGGTGTGCGCCACCACACCCAGACTTGTTTTGGCTCAGTGCACCCAGGGGGTAAGGTTGGCACCGCCTGTGATGCTGGGAATCGTACCCCAGTACTCACCTAAGCAGGTACTTAGTCTGCTGAGCTATCTCACTGGTTAAAATACAGTCTTGTATAATCATCAATTTCTAGAACTTTTTTATTACCCCAAACTGAAACTACTCATTAAGCACTAACTCTATCCTTTCCCTGCCACTAGCTCTGGTAACCACTCTATTTTGTGTCTCTGAATTTGATGACCCTGACATACCTCTTTTAAGTGGAATCATACAGAACTGGTCAGCTTGTGTCCCATTTTATTTAGAATGTTTTCTTAATCCATGTTATAGCACATTAAAAATTCCTTTCTCTTTAAAGCTGAATGGTAATCAGTTATATGTATTACTTGTTCATCTCATAGTAGTACTATGATTAACAGAGACCTATCTGGGTGCTGTTTTCAGTTCTTTTCTAATAGGTGTCTTTTCCTCTCTGTGGAGTAGTATAAGCAGGTAACTTCCCTACTCATTCATGCTTCAGTCTGCTACAGAATGATTCTTCTTACCATATTGCATGTTGTACAGGCAGGAATAATTACCAGTGACAAGACTGCTAGAGATAATGGCTTCCTCATGGATTTTTTTTCCTTCCTTGGTACTGAAGTGTTTTCATACCAGACACAATATCCCTAGTCCTTACACTCTTCCCTTGTCATCTCATTCCTGCATGATAAGTGAGAGGACATCAAAATTTTTTTTTTGCACTTGGGATAACAAATTTCATTTTATCTCAAAAATTTAGATGAAGTAATTTAATCTATTTTCTGTTATTGTTGGACAAATTCAGTAGTTTATTCTTAAGACCCAAAAGTTAAATATAATTTGTCTTGATTTTTGTGGGTATGTTAAAAAAGAGTATAAACTGTTTAGAGAATGACTCCCGTTTTTTAGGTTTCTCAAATTTAATCTTATGTTTTGTCGCCCTGAGGACTTTTAACATCTGGCAGAGAAGTATGGTGGTAAGTATAAGGTTGTGTGTTAGATTGTTCTTGGATGGATCTTCAGTAATGTAGGAATTAGAAAGGGCAGAAGGTGAGCTAGGACTGTGGTTGGTGAAAGTCTAATGTCTGGCTTTCTTTTCTGTCCCCCAGGCAGTTGGATGGAATGTGATGACTTAAAGGGTTTATGTGCTCTAAGGCACAAAAAGTTTGAAGTTTCTGCTTCAGAGATACATATTGTTATTTGGGAAAGAAAAACATCTCAGGCAACAAATGAAGAAGCTGCCGGCCCTGCAGTTAAGAAGACTAATGATCAGCCTGCTTCTGGGGAAGAGAGAGCAGCGTCTCCAGCACTGCCTTCTGTGAGGCAGACTGCCTCCACAGGAACATCCTCAGTCACTGTGCCCACATCTGTGTCACTTGTTCCTCATCCACAGGACAGAGCTGTGGCCCGTGAAGGTTATGTACTTGAAGATTCAAAAGCTTTGGGTGACAGTAATATTTTACCTGTGACGCTTGAAGGATCTATCTGGGAGACTGCCTCAGTTTTTCAGGTTACCACTGAAACATTCCTACCAGAAAATAGACCTGTGGCAGAGAATACAGGGCTTATCAAAACAAACACTTTGCAATTGCAAGAATCACCAGTGGAGTCTTCAGTATTGGTTCCATGTGAAGAAAAGCTTAGCCAAGCCCAGTCTGTGGATTTAAGTTTCCCATTGCAAATTGTAAATACAAACACGCAGTTGACACTGGTGAATACAGAAGATGCTGCAGTTCCTCAACCCGTGAATAACGCTCATGGTCTTGTACAGAGAATAAAGTCAGTGCAAGTTGAAAAGGACACTCAGTTAAAGCAATCCCTTTCATGGGAAACTGAGAAATTAAAACCAGAATCACCTTCTATATGTCAGGTATCTAATTTGAAGAAAAAAAACACAGCACATCCACAGACTGTGACAGCCAAATCCTCACAGAGTCAGCCCCCAAAAGAAAATCAGAAGAAACCCTTTGTGGGAAGTTGGGTTAAAGGCCTGCTAAGCAGGGGTGCTTCTTTTATGCCATCATGTGTTTCAGTTCATAATAAAATCACAGTGAGTGATTTTCAACCATCAGTTAAAGGAGCAAGTAATTTTGGTGGCTATAAAACTAAAGGTGTGAAGCAGAAGACCAGCCACACATCAAAGAAAGCCCGTAGATCTGCAGATAAGCTTCCTGCCTTCAACCCTCCACCAGGTCTTCCACGATCAGAGAACAGAGCTGCTCCTCCACACGCAAGTGAAAGTGCTGCTTCAGAGCTTCCAAGGGAGCAAGACAGTGCCTCCCACAAAGCTCACCTCAGTCACTCTTCTTACGGAAGGGAAAATGGGCTTTCTTCAGCAAACCACACTGACTCAGCTGTAGATCAGATTCATAAGCTTCGTCTAAAACTTCTTAAAAAGCTAAAGGCTAAAAAGAAGAAGTTAGCTGCCCTCATAGCTTCCCCTCAAAGCAGAACACTTCCCAGAGAAAATTTAGAAAATGGGTCCCCCTGTGAGTCTCCAAATGATTGTGAATCAATAGAAGACTTGTTAAATGAACTTCATGATATTGCAGATAATGAATCTGGATGTACCACTGCTTCATATAATAAAATGCATGAAGAAATTTTAGCAGAATTACTATCTCCAAGTATTTCAACAGAACTCTCAGACAACGGGGAGGCTGACTTTATGTACTTGGAAATGGGAGATAATGATGTCCCCACTCCAGAACCTACTGAATTAACTAATAACCCCCAGGACATAAATCTAAAAGAGGAGCATAATTATTGCAGCCCCACCAAGAGGAACCAGTGTGAAATTCATGCAGTGTCGCAAATAGCAATACCTGCATTAAACTTGGAGAGCTCCATGAAGACTGCTATCTTTGATGAGTTTTTCCCTACTATGTTAACTTCGGCAAATGACACGTTGGATTTAGCTCATTTTGATGAATGTCTGTTTGAAAGTTACTGAGTATTTGTTAACTCCGATATTTATTATTGCTGTTAGAAAAACTTAACTTCATTTTTGATATAGTGTTTCTGCACTGTTCTTGTAATAACCATGAAGGAAATTTAAGCTGCTGAAAGTTTCACCTTTAGTCCTGCCCCTGAAGCATGTAACCTGTTATACAGATTAATTATTTTCTCATTATTGATTTCATTGTATGGTAAAAAAAACTTATAGGGGAATGAGGATTTCAAATGCTAAGGATGGAAAATACATCTAATTTATAATTTGTACATTAGAGTACATTAAACTTCTGGATTTTTAAGTTGTGATTATGTTTGTTGCTCAAGAGAAATTGTAATTTGTACTGGCAAGTTTTGCTATGAAGTGTATGAATGTGTGACAGTTTCAGTTTCACTATGTGTTCTGTGATCTTAAGGGAGAGCCTAAGGCTTTGTCTTTCCTCAGTATGGTGCTGTGGCATGTAAACTATCTCCGTGCCACTTGTCTCCTTTTCTGTTGTTATGAAAGATGGCAAGAAACTTAGCACTAGAGCTCTGAGTAATAGCAAATGATCAATAAATGGTCTGTAAAAAGAAAAAGTAATCTTTTTATGAAGTTTGCAAAGTATTTTTGTGTTGTCATAGATGCCATCTTTCTGCTCAAGACATCTTCTTAACCCAAGTGAAACACCAGCACACAGCTCTGTGGGGCAGATTTGCCAGTGCTCTCAGAGCTTGCTACATGTTAAGTTCCATTATATAGGAAATGTTAGTTCATTTAAAACTTCATGTTCCTGTGAGTGAATGCTTCTGTCATATTTCACAGCTGAACAGTACATAGCTGGTAAGCTGCAGGGTGGAGTTTGAGTAGAAAAGGTTACTACTGCAGGTAGAAGTTGTTGCTCCTTGTTCTGCCTCAAGTTTCAGCTAAAGTCGGCATCATCATTGGTGACTGAGTTAAACTCTGGTTTAATAGTGAGAGTCACTTGTGAAATACTTCTCAGAGACTCAGTACTTCATAGTTTATATGCCAGATTTATCTTCAAATCTGTCCCCTCTTTGATGATAAAAGTAATAAATGAATATAGTCATATAATCATAGTCATATAATACATTCATTATAATTCTTATGAGTTCTGAAACCTGAGAGAAGACCATGAAGTAAGTTTTCACCTTTTGAGGTGAAAACTGCTTATCTTCTGTAAACAAAGGAGATAAGTGGTAGAAGTACAGTTCTTAATATTTTGGGGTAGTCATGAGCAAAGTCATGAATTCTGAATCTTAGTAACTTAGGGAGAACTACTACAAACAGTTTTGTTGGATGCACAGCCTTTCCTATTATGCCTATGAATATGATCTGTTTTTCCTTAGTATTTAGTGTTTTCCTATATCTTGTAGTTCTGGGTGCCCCCTGATAACACCATACATGCATAACTTGTTTTGCTAAGGTTTAGAGTCTGAGATTATATATGTGCTACACCAGTTATCTTTTGTAAATTTTTTTTAACAAATCCAAGTTTTATTTTTTGAATTGGAATCACTAGACCAGTGAATATATACACATTTGAAGTCTTGTTTGAGATGAGAGTTTTGGTATATCACCTGGCAGACTTTGAACTTGGATGTTTTTCACCCGTTTCTCAAGTACGTGGGGATACAGGCATACTCCACTGCATCCAGCCTACAGTTAAGTCCTTAATGATGGTTTTATTGTCTTTTCTGAATTCTCACCAGCACTAGGTAATGACAGTAGAAAGACAAAGGGAAAACTGGCATTGACTTGTTTACATTTCCATGGTTACTGTTGGCTAGTTGAATTTCTTTAAGGACTGCTTATTCATCCTTTGGGTAATTACTATTGAGCAAGTGCTTTTACTTACTGTTAAGGGTTCAACACTGTTAGAAACCTGAGAGAAGACCATGAACTAAGTTTTCACCTTTTGAGGAGTTTATCTTTTATAAGCAAAGGAGATAGTAAGTGGTAGAAGTGCAGTTCTTGATATTTTGGGATAGTCATGAGCAAAGTCATGAAATACTAAACTAGGAAGTACTGAGCCATTGTTGCTAGGAGAAATATGAAATACAGGGTTAGGGTTCTGTGAGCCTCTGATCACATTTTTGTAAACCAGTCAGTTAACTATGGGTGTGTGTGTGTATGTTTGTGTTTCTGTTCAAAGATAACAATAGCATTAGTAATGTTGAATTCAAGACCAACAGCATTGTAACTCAGGCCTGCATAAAGATTGCTTAACAGACTTATTTTATTGAAAAATAGTGATGAGACAGTTTCAAAACATTAATAGGACAGTTTCAATAATTAATACATTAGACATTGTTATCTTCTTAGTGGTTATTCCATAGTATAAGCTGCAGACAGGATATCCTGTCCAATCACAGTACAAATATTTCTTTTCATTGAGTTAAGTGAAAATAGTTGTATATCTATACTAACTAATCTGTATATACAGACACAAAATGGTCCTTCCTTTGTATCCCCCCCCCCCTTTTTTTGTTTAGTCCTGGGTATTCCATTGGCATCTAAATACTATAGGTGCTTGAATTCAGCAAAACAATCCAACACAGTCCAGCAGTCCACAATAGTAGTGGGTTATCCACAGGACTGGCAATGTCAGAAGTTCCTGACTTGAGCCTTTCACAGCTCAGCATTTTAATATGGCTTTACTTTATATAACTCGTTTTTATGCTTTTCTGCTGGATGGCTAAGGCCAAGATAAAGCAAGACCTATATAATAAGAAATGTAACTTTTGTATCTGATACGGTCAGTCAAGTCCCCTCAGGGTTTATCCTGTAACCCTGTACTGCACTTTGTAGATCCTTTGTCAGTGTCAGCCATGTAGATGAGTCATGGCCATTGCTTGACCAATTTGCTCTCTGTGAAAGCCTGTGAGAAAGTTTTCTCTCTATGTGACTCTCCTTAGGCACACTATACATCATCGATTCCATTGCTCTGTTGCCCCATAATCTTGATCAGAAATTTGGGACACAACTGAGTTACATGTGGTTACAGTATAGGTTCTATGTTCTGAGTCTTAATCAACCTTGAAAGGCTAGGGCCAAAATGTTGGCCATTTTTGCAGCCCTTCTATTTCTGTAATTTTTGATCTGCAAACTTAGGTTGTTAACCCTCCAGAAGAGAAACTTATTATTGCCCATATGTAGTTGGGTTTAACCTCACTATCTGTCTGAATATAAAACATTTTAGGCATAACATGAAAAGATATTTTCCATCAAATACTGATATTAAACAGACTTTTTAAGGCGTATTGTGACTACTTTGTGCTTGCTTGGAAACACTAGATAGCATTTGGCACTGTTTAGGCCCATTTTAAACAATGGCATCACCAACACTCATGAAAAGACAGCATTAAGTAGACCCCAAGAACACCGCATTGGATTATAGTATGAAAGTTAAAAGAAGGCAGTTGGACCTCAGCTGGAAATGTGCACTCCACAACTTTTCATTTTGAGCATGTCCACCAACAGCCATGAAAAACCTTATTTAGGGTTACAAATGAGTTTTGGCAAGCAGGTGAATTTTTACCAATGTGGAACACTGGTAAAAAATTAACGATTTGCAATTGTAATTTGCAAATAATGACTGATAGATGGTATTAAACACTGGAGAAGAAAGTGAGTAGGAGACCTATTTTGGACTGGATAGACTTAGAATTTCTTGGAGGTGGATGACATTTGGAAAAGTTAAGGAAGTAACGTGATGGTGCATATATGAGGAACAGATGCGTATGTGGCATCCTTGGATTACTATAACAAATACCTTTGGGGGATTTATTTTCCTTATGTATAAGGAAATTATGTATAAAATTTTTTACCAGTGTTCCACATTGGTAAATTCACCTGCTTGCCAAAACTCATTTGTAACCCTAAAGATCCCAAGATCCAACAATTCTTGGGGCTGGAAAGTCCCAAGGGCGAAGGCAACAGCAGTTTTCTTACAGAAACCCAAAAGTCATTCGAGATCTGATACCTGTTAACCCATTTAATCTCTAACTCTTCCCTCCCATTTGCACTGCTCAACACCACTGGCCTCTTCGCCATCCTCATTTCAGTATGATCTCAATACCCCCCCCCCCTCCCATTCATGCTGAAATACAAATCCCTGGTATAATGCTGAGGATTAGAAGTAGTATGAGTGGGTGTATGAAGGTAGGGATGGTGAGGTGGGGCTGTTGACCCACTTCTAAACATTTTCTGGGAGATGTAGTATGCACTTGTGTGTGTGTGAACATTACCTGGAGAGAAACATGTAGGTGAGAATCAGTAGTTGGGGGAGCAGATTTTTCTCGGGGTCAGATCTAGTGTAGAAGAGGGAGATTGTGACCCAAAGGGTCAGAAGAATATCACTAATATAAGGAAAGACAGCACATAGTTATAAAGACTGTTAAGAATAAAAAGATGCTTCTTGATAATTTTCTCAGAAACTTGTGGAGGAAAGAGTTGAAGTTTGCTGAACTAATTTGTGAGGAGAGCTAATCCCAATAAGGCCATATGGAGAATCCACTGGATATTTAGGGTCTTAAATTTAACCACACTAAGATAAGGGGGATTTGTTTTAGTTTTTGTTCTCTTGTGTGGCTGTCCAGGTACATGTTGAAGAGTAGAATTTGGGAAGATAGATTTATCCATAATAGATGGAGGAATAAAAAAAAAGACTTTACCCATGGGCAATGCTGTCATTTGGGTCTAGAATGCCCCTTAAAGGCCTGTGTACTAAATTCTCAAGTCTCCAGCTTTGTTGTGCTTGGAAGTGGTGGAGCCTACTGCTGCCCAGCGGGAGTCCCAGCCTTCAGTTCCCACAGTGAAACTCTAGCCCTTTCCTCTTTCTTTTTGCTCCTTGGCCTTGAGTGTTCCAGCTTCACATGCTGCTTTACCACAGGCCCAGGGATCACAGGATGAAACTTAGAAATCTGAGCCAAAGTAAGGTTTTTCTTTTTATAAGTTGATTATCATTTGTCAGCAATAACTGACCCAGGTGATGATCATTGCGATGGGTCAGAAGAGAGCAGTAAAAGAGGAAGGGAGGGGGTTGGAGGACAGCTCCAAGAGTGCCTGCAGCTGGTGGACTAAGGAAGCTGGTTAGAGAAGGTGTGGTGGCAGTGAAGCTTTTGGAGGTAGCAGAACTTGGTAATGGAAAAATTTGAAGTATAACAAGGAAGTTTGAAGTTTGCTGAACTAATGATAATCAACTTATGAAAAATGGAGATGAAGTAATGAAGAGACCAGGATGGTATATGGATTTTTTTGAGGAAAGGCAGAGTCATGTAACTGGTTTTTGGGGTTATAGTAAGAAATACACAGGGAATCAGTAGCCAACATACTAAAGGAAGTCACAATGTAGCTGGCTATCCAGGGGTTCCCCACCTACAGATTTCAATTCAGTATTTGAAGGGCTGGGGAGATGGCAGAATAAGTACCTGCCTGGCAAGCTCAGAGTCCTGAGTTCAATCCCCAGTACATGAAAAAAAGAAAATTCAGTATTTGAAAAATACTGAATCTGGATTGAATTATGTACAGGCCCTTTTCCTTCTCATTATTTGTTAGATAACTGTATGACAGCTATTACATAGCACTTAGATGGAATTAGATCTATGCGTAATCCAGAGATGATTTTAAATGTATGGGAGCATGTGCTTAGGTTCTCTGCAAATGCTATGCTATTTTATACAAGGGTCTTGATCTGAGGAGGATCCTGGAACCAATCCCCCAAGGATACTGAGCTGACAGCAAAAGAAACAGGAGTGGGTGATGGAGCCTAAGGGATTGCTTCAGAGTTTGCTAAGGGCTTTAAGGGGCATGGAGAGCAGTTGAAATAGCAACAGGGAAGAAGCTGGCCCACTTCTAGATCCAACAGTGTAGTGGGCAGGGCCACACGAATAGCTGTTTGTTCAGTGAAGGGTCATTTCCTTTGGTGCAAGGGCAGGGAGAGACTGTTGGCAGAGTTGAGGGTGTGTGGGGTACTGGGATAAGAGACTGGGCAATGAGAAGAGATTCAATGTGTACCATTAACACCCCAGGAGGCCTGGAATTCATAAGGTGACAGAGCTCCTTCCCAGTGTGGATCATGATGGGATGAGGATAGGAAGTCCTTGTGTCGCCTTCACCTTCCCCAGCATTGGTGGCAGCATTAGCTTCTCTGGAAAAGAGGCTGGGAGCACCATCTGAGCAAGAGGCACAGGCTGGAGGCTTTCCAGTCCTTAGACGGGTGGGCTTCTTCATAAGGAGTAAGAGAGGACCCCATCTGCTTGGTAAGATGCAGCATGGTAAGAAGGCCCCTCTGCTTTAACTTTATAACTTTAATCCATCTACTTTTGTTTCTTTTAGTGCAGGGTCTCCAGGGTCTCACTGCACAGATTGGACTTGTAGTGATTCTCCTGTTTTCAGCTTCCCAAACTCTGGGATTACAGGCACGCACCACTGTGCCCAGTCTCAATCACTATCTCAGCACACCTTTGGGAGCGGGGCCGGTGTGGCAGGGATTCAACTTCCGACCCCTGAGTCTGCCTAAGCAGGCCCTTTATCCACAGACCTTTTGGCCGGTCTCACTTTTGTTTCTTGTTTCTGCTTTTTTCCGCTCTCATCCAATTAGCCTGCTGCTTCTGAGATGGAATACTGCTGTTAATGAACTGCTAAAAAGTCATAAAATTCAGTTTGTTGAAATTTTGATTTTTTATAGCTTCTTGCCACCAAGACCTACATCCCCATACCCATGTGTCAGTGTTCCCCCAGAGAAAACAGAAGAGAGCAAGGTTCAGAATGATATTGGGAGGCACATTTATGAAATGACATTTCTGCAAATAGCCAAAGTTCAAAAGTGACCATAAATGTTTGGTATTGGACATGTTTAAAATAAATAATCAGTAGATTAAGTATAACCACAGAAATAAGACATTATAAGAAAGAACTCTGAAATACTTCAGACCACAAATGAAAATGTACTTTTCTGCTTAGTTACTGTGAGTGTGCCAGTAGCTCAGTAAAGTACCTTTTTTTCCCGTTCCCCCTTAGTTATAGCCCTCTGCCCAGGCTGGGTCGCATCAGTCACCTAAATCTGCTCAAGTGCTCCTACAATGCTCCTGTATCTAATGCTGTCCTTGGCTCCCAAGCAACACAAACCAGGCCCAATCAGCAAGATGGCAAAATGTTTGCAATTATAAGTTGATGTCTCACTGGCTATGGACTTGTAGATTAAAGAATCCTGTGCTTGGTCATTAACAGAGAAGTCCTAAATTGAAAACATTGGCTCCACATTGGGTGTTAATGCCTATTTTTAAATATAGAGAACTGGTGGTGAACCTATAGCATATTTGTTGTTTTTCTTTTTAATGTAAAAGATGTTAATGTATGATTTGTTCTTTCTAAATAAAGCCTCAGTATTCAGGTTTAATTGCAGTGTTGGCTCTTTGCAATGCATAAGAGGGTCTGGGGTGGCAGTTTGGTGCTCATCTCTAAAAGGTTCTAGCACTGCTGTAGAGCATTTATTACAGTGATTTTGAATAATCAGGCCTATACACAAGTGTAAGTGAATGTGTAGCTCAGTTAACTGTAAGACATCATGCTCATGCACTTGGAATCATCTCCACTTATTACAAAGATAATTAATAATCTCCCATATTGTGAAATGTGTATTTGATATACTTGTTTGGGACCAACTAGTTTGAGTGATATTTAAAATTTGATTTATGCTGTTTTTACTAAAAGCAAAGCAAAACAAAAACCAGTGAACCAGATGTGGAGGTTCACACCTGTAATCCCAGCCCTCTGGGATGGCAAGTTTGAGTCCAGCCTGTGCAATTTAGCAAGACCCTGTTCAAAACAAAAGCTACTCCTCAAGAAAATTAAAACATGATCAATATGGTAAAGGATGGTAAATATGAAACTTTGCTAGATCTCACTAAAGTAATGCACAGAAGAGATGCAAACTAGTATCTGTTAATGGTATAAATCTCCATAGAAGTTACTATGAAAGAGTCACTATAATAAAGCCCATCACATCCAGTCATTCCAAATTGTACATAAAGCATTTATTTTTAATTAAAATAATATTAAAATATCAAAACAGCAGTTTTTGTCTCATCTTTTTTTTATGTATTTAGCACAAGATCTCACTACACAGGTTGGACTTGTAGTGAACCTCCTGTTCTCAGTCTCCCCAGTGCTGGGATTACAGGAGTGCACCACCACACTCAGTCTCAGTGGCCCGCATAGCATGTCTGGGGGCAGGGCTGGCATGGCATGTGGTGCCAGGGATCAAACCCCAGTCCCTGCACTTGCATAAGCAAGTGTTTAGTCTGCTGAGCTATTTCCCTGCCCCTGCCCCTCAAGTCTTACTAATTTTACATTTGCACTTAATTGCTCATCAAAAAAAGAAAAAAGAAAATTTTTTTAAAAATCTAGACTACTTCTGATTCTTTGTGTTACCTTAAAGTCTTCTGGTTAGTAATTTTGCCATACCTAAACACTTTGGATTTATCAATAATGAGGATGAAAATTCATGAATAAAAGCCATGGCTTTTTATTTGGGTGACCAAGGATTCGGAGATAGGCACTGAATATGATATCCTTAGGAGAGGGTCCTTAGTTTCCCATTTAGTTGTTTGGTGTTATATTGTTTTGTTGTCTTTGGAATGAGGCTCAAACCTAGTCCATCTAGCTTTCCTCAGGACTCCATGAAACCCTGTCTCATGAGAAGTTTGACTGAAATGAATGGAAAACTGCACTGGACATGTCCCTCCTGTTTCCGTTCCCAAGCCCTGCCCAACCTCCCGTTGAGTGGCATCTTACCTTTCTCTCTAGACCCACCTTAGCCCCAAGACTCCTTGAAATATAGTTCTATTAGCTGTTCTCTGAGCTCTTATTTCCTATGCACTGCAGCCAGACTGACCACCTAATGTGGATTTCATTCTGTCTGGAGGCAGAAACCTCCAAGTTACTCCTTTAACTTACCAGGTGACATCTAGCCGCAGCCTTGGGTCTCCAGGGCCCTTCCTAACAAAATCCCCACGGCTTCCTCTGAGAGTAGGAGGGTCCTCCAGACTGCTTATGCTCACCCACCTGCCCACCCACCAGTCTCCCCAGCCTTAAATGGCCCTCCCTATCTCGCTTCCTTTCAGATATTTCAGAGTTGTTTCAGATCTTCCGTGAAGATAGAACGGTAGGCTACACTGACCATTATAGCCACCCAGGGACACTTTTCTGTGGGACTCCTACAGATGCTCCTCCTCTGCATTTTTCTCTGACTGCATACCTCTGGGCACAGCACTTGAGAAGGCAGGGTTGCTCCTTCATTGGACACAAGCCATGTGCCAAGCCTGTTCCCGAAGCACAGAGGAAGTCCCGCTGCACTGCATACTCTTGGTGAATCTGCACCTAGTGTGTGTGACAAATGCTCACTGGTCTCAGGGTAGCCCTCAAGCTTTAGAGGATGGACAGCAGGGCAGGCCATACTGAAAACGCGGCTTCTCTTTGATGCTACCCTGGGAAAGGAGGTAGAGAGTGCACAGTGGGAGGCCCCTGGGGTGTAAGCACCAGGACCACACAGGGAACCCAGCAAGGGCACAGATCCAAAGGCAGTGCTCAGGGGCAAGTGCTGCATGACAGGGTGTGGATGTGTCAGCCCTGTGTGCTGAGCTCAGGGCCCTGGGTCCTGTAGGAGTCTGTCAGAGCCTCAAATGATCATCTGTAAGAGAAGATGGTCTTCCAGAAGGAGTTTGCATCTCTGGGAAAGACATTCACTTATAGCACCCGTTCTAAGCCCTCATAATTTGAGTGATAGCAAATATATCATTTCTCTTGAAAAATTAAATTAGATCAGAACAGTGTACAACTGGTTTTCTGATTTAATTTTCCCTGATCCCTTGTTTCCACTGCAAGAAGCCCTGAAATATAGGCTAGACGCATGCCCTTTTGGTGAATTTCTGAAAAACCCAAGTGGAGAACATTATGAGAGCTCCTACCTGTGAGTCTGCTTCCAAATCCATCCTAAGCAGTGCTGTGTATCCTTCAGGGCTCCTAACTGAACAGCAGAGGACATTGTGATACCAACAGTTACTTGATAAATACAGTGGCCAGCACTTGCCACACCTTCCTTGAGAGATACTAGGTGACTCGCGCCCCCTCCCTTCATCTAGGCTCCCAGTTCTAGTCATCATCCAGTAGATCTGGTAGACAAAGCATCCCATATGGGTGGGTTTAAGCTTGGCAGATAATTACAGCGTGGGCATTGCTATCTTTCTTCAAAGTCTTAAGTGAATCACTGACTTGAAGAATACTTGTGTTCCCCATGAGACTAGACTTGAACACATGTCATTTGAAGCTTAAAGCCCACCCATACTATTTCTTTCTTACTTTTTGGGCTTGGCACAGGGACTTGAACTCAGGACTTTGTGGTTGCCAGGCAGGTGGCTTGTGCTGCTGAGCTTCATTCCTGGCCCCACCTATGCTATTTCTGCTTAAATGAAATTTCAGGTAAATATGCACTGCCTGAGGTAAACATGACTTCTTTTCCCAGACTCAAGTCCATTGTCCAACAGCCACGGCCAAGTGGACCCATTTCCCAGAACGCTGAGCTTCTACTCCTCACTGCTTGTATCTCTTCTTTATGGAAATACAGCGCCCTCCGAGCCACACGCGGCGTGGGGTGGTGTCAGTCAGTTGGGAGAGAAGCCAAAGGCATTCACGCGTGTACCTGCCCTAGGCTGTGGCTACTTTTTCTTGCAATGGTGTGGTCACTGCAGTCCCAGAGCACCTATGTAAGGCGCTAAGGGGGAAGGTGGGGAGCGTTTCCGCCAACCGTAAATCCCTAGGCTTTGTCCTCCTCTCTGCTAGAAACGGGTAGCGTCGGGCTCAGATCAGGTTAAAAATCTGTCAGGGTTGCATTCTGTTGTGTAAAAGAAGCACGTCCCTGGGTGGGCTTGAACCACCAACCTTTCAGTTAACAGCCGAACGCGCTAACCGATTGCGCCACAGAGACTCAGCTCCTCAAGCTTTCCTGTACTACTTACTCATTTCCGCAGCGGCTCTCGCACCCTGGGCAGAGGACTGCGGCGCGCGGGGCTGGCCCACGGCCGAGGGAGCTGGCAGAGTCGGGCATCAGGCGGAGCTCCCTGGGGACCACGCGTCCTCCTCGGCGCAGCGGCAGCCTCTCTGCGAACGTGGGCACAGAGGACCCTCCCAGCAGTGCCTGCGCACCGCGGTGGGGGGCCGAGACCCGCAGGCCAGGAGCCCGAGGTCCTAGGAGCACCTGCGACCGAGGATGAGGTCACACAGACAAAACACGACTCGTGCAGGGAGGGACAGGAACGGAGCTCCGGTGGAGTTCGGCCCAAATCTGAGAACGGTGCTCTTTTGGGGGGTTGGTTTTCCTCTCCCTCCTCTTAGACTTTCTCCTTTTAGCTATTTCCCCTAAACCAATTCAAGGAGAGATACTCTTAAGAAGCATCACTTCTGGTCACTCAAGAACCAGGGTACGCCCTTTGGGCGGGACAGGGCCTCCCTCGGGAACGTGTGCTCGGGGGACACCAGAGAGGGCCCATCCGCAAGGCCCGAAGGCTCCCTGCCGGCTCACCTGTTCTCGGCCGGGTGGAGAGGGGAGGGAGGCGGGGCTGTCACCTGCGCTGCTCCGGGAGAGGGACAAGGGGACTTCCTGGGTTAGGTTTTCTTCTGGATGGGTCAAATGCAGAGAATTTTGTGAGAGCTGCCCCTGCCCCGCTCCTCACCGCACTGAAGGGGAGCGGGTCTAGGGGTCTGTGGTGCCTCCCAGGCCCCCGGCCTCTCTTCCCCTCTTCTCCTCTCTGGCTCCCTTTCCTCGTCCTACTTTTCTGAACACTTGCACGATTTTCATACACACCGTTCAGAATCACTAGATGCATCCAATGGGCAACCACCACCGCCGTCCACAGCCGCAAACTTCTCATCTTCTCATGCCTTAAGCAGCATCTCCCCATCTTCTTCACCGCTGACTTACTGCCCTGCCTTGCTAGGTGTCTAGGAGTGTGAGCTCTCTAAGAAGCGCACAAATGGAGCCCTGTAATGTTTTTCCGTTGGGGAAGGGCTTGGGGGCCTCAGGGTAAACCCTTACTGTAGCATGAAGCAGAATTCCCTTCTTTTTTGAAGGCTGTTCCGTCCTAGGATCTACTACGCGTTGCTTATACCTTCGTCCGCTGACCACGCCGTAGGTGGCTTCACCTTTTGGCTGTTGCGAATAGTGCTGCAGTAGAAGTGGGTTTACATCTGTTGGCGTCTCCGATGTCAGTTTTTGGGGGACATCCCCAGAAGTGGAACTATTGGTTCTTGGGGTTCCCCACCATGGTTGCATTTCACATTCTCACCAGCAGGATGCGGTATTCCAATCTATTCACTTTTTTTTTTTTTTTTTTTTTTTTTTTTTTTTTTTTTAAAGGTAACTCTCCTGGGTGTGAAATGTTACTGTGGGCTTTTTTCTATTTTTCTAATAGCGGTGATATCCACATCCTTTCTAGGCCTCTCCTCTGATGCTGTGTTTTATACTCGTTGTTTTATGCTTTTCCTACGAAAGTGAGTAGAGATAATAATATAAATATTAAACATAAGGTGTCTTTGATTGTATAGTAGGGGTGAAATGGGATTTCATCTGAGTTTAATCCTGATGGGGTGTTAGATCCAGTTTCATGAAGAAATAGTAAGTGAATTATTACTAGGGCTGAAATAATGAATGGGAGAATAAAATGGAAGGCGAAGTATTGTGTTAGAGTAGCTTTATCAACTAAGAATCCACCTCAAATTCATTTGACTAAGATAGGGCCAGTGTATGGAACACTGGATGGAAGGTCTGTGATAACTGTTGTCCCTCAGGGTGACATTTGTCCTCAGAGGGGGACGTAGCTGTGGCTATTACTACAAATACAAGTAGGACACCAATGCTTCAGGTTTTTATAAATGTGAAGAATCCGTAAGTAGATTCCCTGTCTGACAAGGAAGTAAAGGAACATAAAAAATACAGATGCTCCATTAGCATGGAGATGAGGAATTAATCAACTGTGGTTTGTGTCTTGGCAGATATGAGTAACGCTGTAGCTGTGTCTGCAGTGCAGTGTATTGCTAGAAAGAATCTGGTCATGATTTGTAATGCTAAACATATACCTAATAAAGGAACCAAAGTTTCATCAGGCTGAGATAGTAGATGGAGCTGGTAAATCAATGAAGGAATGATTAATAAATTTGATAAAAGGAGTGAGACTTTTCAGATGTTGGTCATTAGTTCTTATAGTTGAATTACAAGGATGATTTTTTGTATCATTAGTCATGGTTAGATTCCATGTGGGAATTATGATTTTAAATATTATTTATATTCTTAGTATCATGTTTGTTTTCATTTCTTTTCAGGGAGAGCTGGCTCCCTTCAGTGAGGGAGGGGCTGGGCTGAGGAGGCAGCTGTGGAGGGAGAGGAAGGACAGGCCCTGGGGCTGGAGGAGAAGAGCCTATGCAGCAGTGGGGAAGAAGGAGGAGGGCCTTCTCCGCAGGACGGCGGGCTTCCTATACTCCTCAAGGTGCTCGTGCTTGTTGGGCAAGTGTTAGTGCCCAATATTTCTGTCCTAACTCTTGGGTGTTTATGTGTGCAGTGTTGGTACCATGACCGAAGACAGAGTCTGTGTCCTCTGCCTGAGAAATATTAGAACAAATCATGCTTCTAAAGTATCCTTTTAAAAATTAACTTAAAGTGACTTTAAGGGCAGGTCAGATAGCAAGGACTGAAGTGCTTGCTAGGGCAGGCTTAAGGACCAGGGTCTGTGCCAGCCTTGCCCCTGGGGCATGCTGAGACTGAGATGGAGATGGAGACTGAGACTGGGTCCTGTAGACTATATGCTAAATGCATTAAAGAAAAAAGAGTGACTCCAATTTAGTGACATTTTGTATGCATTTTCCATTTCATTATAACTGTGGTGACTTCTTATGTGAGTGTTTAAGTGATGATGTCTCTTTTGGTGATTTTTAAAAACACGCAGTGGGATATGCCAGTTAGTAACTGGAAGATGGCATTAATAGGCCACTTTACATTTTTATAATTGTAGGGACTTATCAAACTATGGAACAGGTGTTTCAGAAACCTGTGGCTTAGCCCACTAAAATTATACTCTTTAATAGAAGCCCTCATGAGACAATAAGCTCTCTGAGGACAAAAGCTTTATTCCACTTGCTTCCTATTATATCCTTAGATGCACACCATAGAGCGCCTGGTAGGTGCTCAAGAGCTAGGTACTGAGTGAGGAGCTGGAACCACAAGACATAATGTAAACTGAAAAGTGAAATGTGATGGGGAAATTAAGTTTCCAATATGTAAGTAGCATTTACCAATTAATAAGGGGAAAATCCTTTATACTGTAACTAAAATCAAAACAAAAATGGGGAACATGAGCATGAACAGAAAATTACCCAAAGACAGAAATACCCTTAGTAAAACCATTGTAGGAAATACTATGGAGTTTCTTAAAGATATTAGAAGTAAGAATAATAATACTAATATCATACTAAAATAACAGACTCTAGCTATCCCACTACTGGGTATGTACCCCAAAGAAATTAGATCAGTATGTTGAAGAGATATTTACTGGCCTATCTTCACTGAAGTATTATCCTAATATCCAAGATATGAAACAAACCTGTATTTCCACCAGTAGATGAATGGATAAAGAAAATGTGGTATAAATACATGGAGGAGTATTATTTGATCTTGAAAAAGAAGGAAATCTTGTAATTTGCAGCAACATGGTTGAATCCAGAGGATATTTTATTAAGTGACATAAGTCAGGCACCTAATACTGCATGGCATTATTTATATATTGAACTAAAATGTTGAATTTGTAGAAATAAAATAGAATGGTATTGCCAGGGGTGGGGAGTGGAAGTGGGGTGAAGGGGTGGGGCGACGTTGGTCAGAAGGTCACAAAGCTTCAGTTATACAGGAGGAATAAGTTCTGGAGAACTACGGTATGACATGGTAAAGAGCTATGGAGATGCGAGGTGAGCATGTGCTCAATAATTTGCTTTGTCATTACAATATATACCATATCACACCCATCCATCATGGGTACAATTTTGTCAGTTAAAATATACATGACCGACATAACCATAAAGGCTTAGTCTCACTGGTAATCAAAGTAAAAACAAAAGAAATGACATAAAAATGTTTTTTTCTCCTAATGGCAAAGATGAAAAAGGCATCACGTGGAAATGCCGGTGGGAGCGCAGAGGGTGTGACTCCTAACAGCACTGCTGAGAGGCGAGCTGGCGAGCTTCTCGGCCAGCGGCGAGCTGGGATGCCCAGCACACAATGTCTGCACCCTCTCGCCTCCCAGAGTCTGTCAGAAATTCATACTAGGGAGATAACTTGGGGTGTGTTTACAGTGTGCAGTATGTCAGCTGTCATATTTATACCAGACCTGTGCAGGACACGACCTCAGTGTGAAGTAATGAGAGAAGATGATGGATGAATTGTGGCATATTTAGAAAACAGAGCATTAACTACATGAAGATTAAAAAAAAAAACCAAAAACTACACTTTCAAAATTTAAAAAGTGAAGCAAAAATGTCCCTATCTCCAAATGGCATAGAAGAAAAAGGTATAATTTGGAAACTAAAACACGCAGGGAATGTTTAAAAAAATATAAGGCAATGATAAGTATAAAACATTAAGTATAAAAAGACACATGACCTTATAGTCATAAAAATATTATTTCTAAAGAATATAAACAATACAGTTGTAGTATGAATTTTAAGCCAGGGAGTAAGCTGGGAATTGGTTTTTTTTTTGGGGGGGCTGGTGTGGTGAGAAACGGTTTCTGCATTCCTTTCCCTAAGAGTTCCCAATAGGACAAGGCAGCAGAGATAGCTGTCTGTCCCAGCTTGTGGGGACAGTTTAAGGGAAGGTCAGATTCAGATCCTGGGGTCAGACTCTAGAGAGCCGCTTGTGGTCTTGACCAGATGCCTTTCCTGTACAGTATGAGCCTAAGTTGTGTGTGTGTGTGTGTGTGTGTGTGTGTGTATGTGTGTGTACATGCATAGATATGACATTTGGACATTATCCAGTTTACTACTAGGGTTAGCACTGGCCTGTGATATTCATCATATTCTTCTTTGCTCTTTCCCACTATTTTATTGAAGGATAGTGTTGAAAGACAACAGCAGTTTCCCTGAATAACAGACAGGGGGTGGTAGGTGGTTTATGTAGGCAGTGCAGTGTCAGCGTGTGAGTGATGACGTTGCACCAGTGCACACACAGGAGTTTCTGCCAAGCACAGTGTTGTAGTCACATTGGTCTCTTCCAGCTCTTTTACCCCCTGAGTAAGAGGGGTCTGCAGCACACACAAACTCCTGAGAGTGGAGGTGACATTTACCTTCCACCCAATTGTTTAAAACACCTCATTGCTGTGTGTGGTGATGCACGCCTGTGATCCTAGGACTTGGGAGAATGAGGCAGGAGGATTGACGCAAATTTGAGGCCAGCCTGGACTACAGCGTGAGACCTTGTTTCAAAATAAACCCAATCAAAATCCAAATGAAACACAAATCTCATTATCCTGTTTAATTTTTTTTTTTTTTTCTTTTTCTTACAATGATTGTTTTCACTCAGGCTGGATAACAACCACAGGAGACCATGAAGACTTTTTTTGACCTTTGCAAATGTAGAGTACTATGAAATATACTGCATGGAGTGTTAAATGACAGTGAGTTGCTCCTGACTGAATTAGGAGGAACTGGGCTGATCCTAGGTCTCCTTTCCCTGAAGGGCTCTCCCAGGTATGCTGCCTGCCGAAAGCTGCTTTCCTCTGTGGAATGAGGAGAAGATGCATTAGAAGTGTTTCATGATAGCTATGGCCAACTGCATGGTGCCTGTAGTAAATGTCTTGGGACCTGAAGTGAGAACAGTCACGAGTTGTCAGTGCAGAGCCTGTGGAAGGCAAGTGGCAGGGCTGGTCCTTGGGAGGCCTCTCAGGGTGAGGAGGAAGAGTAGAAGAGAAAGAGGTGGGTGTGGCTGGACTTGGAGAAAGCAAAGCTGTGAGAGAATGTGGAGGTCCTTGAATACCACGCTGGAAAACTGGCGTCAGGAAGAGTATTCTTCATGATCCTGGGAAATTTTATGAGACCCACTCTTCAAAGGGATAACAAGTGAACCACTTCCCTGTGTCTGCAGGGTCACTGGGGCAGCGCATACCCAAGAAGCACTCGGGCAGGGGTCATTTCAATCAGTCATTCTTGTTTGCATGAGTTACACTCGTACGTCTGCTATTTGTTTTCTATTGACTATTTTTTTTGCATACCTTTTTATTTAGAATGTTGGATTTGCCTTTGATGTTTGTTTCTTGTGAAATCTAATAATAAGTTCTCATTATTTTCCTTTACTAATTTGTGTTTATTTTTGAAAAAGAAAACCTTATAATTTTGTGCTGCTATCTATAAAAACTCTTTTATTTATTTATTTTGTGTATCTGGTATAGGATCTTACTATGCAGCTCTGACTGATAGTGATCCTCCTGTGCTTAGCCTCCCGAACCAGGGATTACAAGCGTGTGCCTCCACGCCCAGACTCTGTGGCTGGCGTGGTGCACCCTGGGTGGGACCAGTGCAGCATGCAGGGTGGGGGATTGAGCCCCGGTCCCTGGGCTTGCTTACGCAGGCACTTAGTCCACCGAGCTATCTCGCTGGCCCTTATAGCAAGCTCTTATCGTAAGTACATTAGATATAATTTTGTGCTTCCAAGAACTCAGTGCTATTGTTTTACAATACAAAACAGACACATTTTTGGACCCTGAGACTGAAGTGCCGAAAGATCTGCAAAAGAAAAACTGAAAAAGAGAGAGATTTTAGCAGATCAAGGAGGATTAGTCTGTTATGAAATGGAAAGACTAAAAAGATGTCTCCTTATCTTCAACTATTCGTAATACAAAAATGATAGAAATTGAAAAAAGAAACTAAAAAAATTCCAAGAGTGATCACTGATTTATAACAGTTCCATGTGACCAACATCTAACAAACATCCTATAATCAAAAAGTGAGGGAAGGTTATTATTATAGAATATTTGTAGGGCTGGCAAGGTAGCTCAGTGGCCTAGGAGCCTGCTTAGGTGAGCCCAGGCACCGGGCTTCAGTCGTCGGCAACATATGCTGCGCCACCTGCATTCCCGAGCATGCTGAGCTGGCTACTGAGACCGGGCATGGTGGCTCGTGCCTGTAATCCCAGAGCTGGGGAGGCTGGAAACAGGAGGATCACTATGAGTCTGAGCTGCATAGTGAGACCCTGTACCAAAGACATAAAAAAAAAGAATATTTATGCATCTTTTGGACTAAATGGTATGATGCTCATTTGTAATTTATTCAAAATGAAGGGGTTCAAAAGCCATTTAAAATTTAGATTAGACCAAATAATTGAAAATACAGGACAGTGAAATGTCAGCCAGGACTTCGTTCATCATCGATGTCTTCATCGTTACATTTAGTGGGTAGACATTTTATTGAAACTATGCCCTCCCCCCAAAAATGAAAGGCCAACAGGCCAGCATAAAGAGTGTTCAGCAAAAGATAAAAATAATTGAAGATTATAGGTTAAAAATAACCTAGATACTACCATCCAGGTTGTAACCTTGTGTTGTGAATTGAATGTATTACGACAGAAAAATATTGAATAAATTTGATAAAACTGGCATGTTTATATTTCCTGTTATATTATCTTATAAAACTAACAACAGTATACAATTTTTGGTCACCCTGTACTTAAATAATTGAACTGGAAGTGGTTAATAATTACGATGTGTTCTCCAGTGTGCAAAGAGGATGTGCTGAACTTTGTTTTTTTTTCTGACACGAAAGCGTGCTATGCTATCCAGAGTGATGTTGACCCCCTGGGCTCAAGTGCCCTTCCTACCTCAGCCTTCTGAGCAGTTATGAATGTAGCTCTGCACACCGCACCTACTGTTGCCCTAAATGTTTCAGAGAGAAGGAGACTTGATGACCACAATCTTTAGGGAAGGTTTATGTGTATCCAAAAAGGAATACAAAATAAATTTATTTAACCAAAGGAATTTATTGATGCTAATTACTGTCAGAAGGAACTCAGAGGGCTGGGGAGATAGCTCAGAGGGTGGTGTAAGCACCTGCCCGGCAAGTGCAAGGACCCGGGTTTGATCCCCGGCACTGCATGCCATGCTGGCCCTATGCCAGCTTATTTGGCCACCAAGACCAGGCATAGTGGCACATACCTGTAATCCCAGCCTTGGTGAAGCTGAGACAGCGGGATCACTATGAGTCTGAGCTGTGTAGCGAGACCCTGTACTGAATAAATAAAAAATTAAAAAAAAATTAAAACAAGAAAAAAGAGGAACTCAGAGGTAGAGCTACGGGGTATATCCAGGGAGCTGAGGAAAGAAGCAGGGTGGGAGTTTTCAGATGTGTGCATGCTCAGTTTGATCTCCAAAACTACATGGAGAATGCAGGGCCTGCCAGGCTACGAACCAGAGCTCCACAGCACTATTAATTCCAACAATTCCACATGAGTCAGATTTATTATTTATAGTATGGTTTATGAAAAAACCCAAACATTTAGCAAGGATGCTAAATGAATGAGGTTATCTCAGACATTTTTCCACTGCAATATCTAGAGTTCTGCTGTTCATCTGCTGTCTTAATCAGAAAACCCCATCAGACTCAGGGCATCGCTGCAGTGCCGGAGGGGAAGTGGGTTCGCAGAGGCTTCCGTCTTACGTAGGTGGTTGTTCCTTAGTCCAGCAGAACTTTAAGATAGCAAACGAGGGTACCCGTGTGACTAACAACCACCAAACCGTTTTGGTTACAAGCAGTATTTTCTTAGAAATTGGCCTAAGATGACCATAGCTCTTGGTCACAGTGCAGTAGTCAAAAGGCTAGACAATGAAAGCAGTCAGATTTGTTTAGAATCATCATTGTTAGAGTGAGGCTGTTAGTAGCTGAGGCACTGTGGTTAGATGCTCCACTCCATCCCTTGCAGATAAAAAATGCAAACATGTTGAGGAACTCTTGCAGAGTTATGCTGTGGCAGGAGTCCAGACTGTCTCCCGCAGGAACTGTTTCGGAGTCCCCATATTTAACACTTGTCCTTCTGGCCCTGTGGGTCTTCCTGTATAAAACCATCTGGGCTGTGCAGAACACCAGGAAGTCTGGTCAACCCTCCCCACAGCTCCTGGGGCAGTCAAATGTTCCTGTTGGTTTCCAAGCACTCTGTAGAATAGGCATTCTCAAAATATGTCCAGAGACCCAGGATCTATCAGGGATTTTCTAGGTTGAAACATCATGATAGAGCTGGGGAGTAGCTCAGCTGTAAAGTGCATACTTAGCCATGCACAAAGTCTGAGGTCTGATCTGTGTAACACACACACCCCTCCAAAACAAACAAAACCTCATGTCATGTAATAGTGAGATGCTATTACTGCTTCTTTCATTCTTACAGTGTACAGTGGGAGTTTGCAGATTACAGAGTGCTTGATGATGAAACTGATTATAGGAGCACACAGGAGAATATAGTTCTTTTCCCACTACAGCAGACATTCAAAAGATCTGTGTTAGTCATCTTTCTGTCACTCTGACAAAATATCTCAGATAAACAACTCAAAGAAAGATTTATTTTAGTTCATGGTTCCAGAGGCTTCAGCCCACAGTCACTGGGTGCATTTGCCTTTAAACCTGTGACAAGAAAGCGCACATCTTGGGGAGCACTTGGCGAAGAAATCTGCTGGGCTCAGAAAGTGTGGGCAACACGTGGAAGGGCAGGAGGAGGGGCCAGGTCCAAGCATCCCCGTGGGGAGGGGCTGAGCTGGAGAGCCACCACACAGTCAAGGATAGAGCAAAGTCAGCGTCATGGAGTACCAGAGGTGAGCCATGTGAACACGTTGTTGGAACTAGAGAAAAGCCAGCCCAGTACTGTCTGACCTTGATGTTCCTCCTTGATAACTATAGCACAGATAGCTTTGAGATTTTTTTTTGTATGTAGTGCAGGGTTTACAGGTTCTCACTACACAGATTGGACTCATCGTGGTCCTCCTGTTTTCAGTCTCCAAGCACTGGGATTACAGGCCTGCACTAGCATACCCAGTATCAATCAACATCTCAGCACACCCCAGGGGTGAGGGTGGGGCCTGCAGAGCACTTCAGGCATCAAACCCATGCTACTGTGCTCTGCCTAAGCAGGCGCTTTAGTCTGCTGAGCTATCTGGTTGGCCCACCCTTGAGAATGTTTTGCTTTCAGTGTTCTCAACAAAACACTGAGATCTTGTATTTTTGGTCCTATCACATGCTTTACTTCTTTTAGTGTGTACAAATAAGATGCAGACTGTACTGAGTGGTTGCTGCCTTCCTATCAGAGGTTAGGTTCCACTTGGCCCTGATTTTCCTTTTATTATGTATTTAGTTTATTCTTAACCTTCCATTTCCCCCTCTCAGGATCCCGCTGGCTGTGCAGGCCATGGCACATCCCCTTCAAGGACCTCTCCCAGAAGATGCTTCTTCCAATAGACCCAGCTCCTCCCAAGGATGCCATGCCTCCTGGTTGCCCATTGCATTATGTATCTGTGGATGGATGAACCCACTGAGGCCTTGTGATACAATCACTTTCAAGACCCAGCCTCTGGACACAGTCCCCTGAAGATTAAGTCTTTCTTTAAGCCTAACACATGAGCTTTAATGGGGGCCATGGTTAGATCCAAACTATAACAAGTTGAAAAATGTAAAAAAAAGTCATTCTCTTCACTCTCTTGTTTGTTTTAGAAAATATAGTTATTTCTTAAAAGAATATGTTATTTAGTTTCAATAAGTAATAGGCGGTCATTTAAAAATGAGGCCATATTATCATACCATTCTGCAATGAAATTAGAAATCAATAACTAAAGAAACCACAATAATTTCCTAAACACATGGAAATTAAATAGCACCCTTCTGAACAATCAATGGGTCACAGATGAAATTAAAAAAGAGCAGGCTAAGCCCAAAGCTTATACAAGGGAGGAATTTATAAAGACCAGAGCAAAAACAATGCATTAGAGACTAGGAAAATACAAAAACTCAATGAATTGAAAAGTTGGTTCTTTGAAAGATTAAAAACAACCTTAGCCAACCTTATCAAAAATGTCTGAGGAAAAAAACTCAAATCCATACAATTAGGAATGAAACCAGTAAAATAACAATGATTCTGCAGAACCATAAATACCTACTTTGAGAACTTATATTCTAATAAGATGGAAAAAAAAAGAAGAAAAAAAACCCAGATTCTTATATATATATATATATGAATTTCCAAAGCCAAAAACAAGAAAATATAAAAAATCTTAAATAAACTAATATCAATCAATGAAATTGAAATTGAAGATGTAATTAAAAACATACCAACAAAAAAATGCCCAGGCTTTGAAGGATCCACTAACTTGGACAAGCAATGTAGAGAGGACCTAAGGCCACTACTTCTCAGCCTCATCAATGAAATTGAAGGGAAAACAGTGCTCCCAAATTTATCTCCAGAAGCAAGCATTATCTTGCTACCAAAACCAGAGAGGTACTCAAATAAGAAAGAGAATTACAGGCCAATCTCCCTAATGAACATAGATGCAAAAGTAAGAACAGCAAACAGAAATGCAGCAAATCATCAAGAACATAATACACCATGAGTGAGTGAGATTCTTCCCAGGGATGCAGGGATGGTTCAACATATATAAATCAATAAACATAATACACCACATTTACAGAACCAAAGACAAAATTCATTTGATTTTTTCAATAAATGCAGAAAAAACTTTGACAAAATATCCAACATCCATTCATGATAAAAACTCTACAGAAAATTGAAATAGATATTTATCTCAAGTGATAAAAGCTATCTATGACACACAACAGCCAGCATTGCACTAAATGGACAAACATTGAACGCTTTCACTCTAAAATCATCAACAAGACAATGGTGTCCACTATCATCACTCTTATTCAACATAGTTTTGGAAACTTTTTTTTTTTTTTTTTTTTTTTTGTATTTAGGGAAGGATCTACAGGGTGTTCAGGGTCTCATGACTAAATCAAACTCGTGAGCACATCAGTGATCTGCCTGTTTACAGTCTCCCAAGAGCTGGGATTACATGTGTGCACCACCATACTCAGTCTCAATTGCTGTCTCAGCACTCTCTAGGGTCAGGGCCAGCACAGCAGGCCCCAGAGGTGCTTTAATTCACTAGCTATTTGGCTGGCTTTTAGTTTTGGAAACTTTAGCCATAACAATTACACAAGAGAGAAATAAAAGGAATACTGATAGGAAAGGAAAAAGTTAAATTATCATTATTCACAGATGACATGAAGCTTTCCATAGAAGTCCCCAAAAACTCTACCAAAAGAACTGGATTCAACAATAAAATTCAGTAAACACTCAAAAATCAATAGCCTTACTGTACATAAATAACAAACTTAGAAATCAGGGAAACAACACCTTTCACAATAGCATCCCAAACAACAAAATACCCAGGAATCAATCTAACAAGGAAAGTAAAAGACCTTTAATTAAAAACTACTGTACTTTGAAAAAGGAGATTGAAGAGCACATCAGAAATTGGAAAAATATCTCTTGCTGTTGGGTAGGAAGAACCAATATAGTGAAAATGGCCATATTTCCAAAACTTTGTACAGATTTAATGCAATTCTGATCAAACTTCCAACAACATATCTCACAGAATTAGAGAAAAAATTCATAGATTTCATTTGGAAACAGAAAAGACTTAGAATAATAAAGAGAATTCTGGGTGACAAAGGCAAGGCAGAAGGCATCGCAGATCCCTGACTTGAAATTATACTGTAAGGCTACTGTGATAAAACAGCATGGTGCTGGCAAAAATAGACCCAAGGATCAATGGAACAGATTAGAATATGCAAAAACAACTTTATATATACTTAACCAGTCTATCTTTGACAAAAGTGTCAAACACTTCCACTGGAAGAAAGCCTTTTTAATAAGTGCTGCTGAAAAAACTGTCTCTGCATATACTGAAATTGAAGTCAGAATCATTATCTTTCTTTCACCATGCACTAAGCTAAAATTGAATTGGGTCAAAGGTCTAAATACTAAGACAGAAACACTAAATCTGCTGGAAGAGACAAAAAAGTAGAACTCTTGAAGATACTGTGTAGGCAAAGACTTTATGAACAAATCACTAATTATGCGGGAACTATCATAAAGCATCAACAACTGTGACTATATCTTGTATAAAAGCTTTCACACAGCAAGGATTTAGTGAAGAGACAAATCTGAGTGTGGGAAAAAGTTTTGCTTTTTGTTCTTCAGAAAAACTATTATTATCTAGAATATATGACGAACTCAAAAATACCAGACCCCCCAAATTTAAAGACCCAACTAAACACTGACATCTGATCAGATAGAAGCTGATCCTTCAACCCAGATCCTGTTATAAAAAGCCCCCTGAAGGAATCCAATATCATATAAGGTAAAGTAGAAACCTTTGCTGTTGTAAGCCACAGAGATATTGGGTTTTATGTCCATTGTGTTATCTAGAGAAAGTTAATCTACACAGTATGTAACGGAATAAATACACACAACAGGATAGAAATGTGCTTCAAGCTGGAGGAAAGGGTTTAAAGTGCTCACATGTTCTAAAAGATGATATTAGCTAAACCTGCAGCATTTACCAACATTTAAGCAAATGCGTTGTTCAGGTTTGGATCTAAAATGTCTCCCAAAAGCTCACTGAATTTAGTAACGGCTTGGTCCTCAGAGCAGCAGCGCTCACAGGTTGGGCTTTGGGAGGGAGGGGATGAGGAGCTGACTAGTCAAAGCATGACACCACCGACGAGTTTATGGCTGAGGTGGCTATTGGGAGGTGGATCTGCTCGCAGGCAATGCTGGGGCTCTGTCTTGTCTGCAGCCCCAACTCTTTGGCTCTGCAGTCCTCTCTGGTGGCTTGAGCTGAGCAGCTTCCCAGCACTTCCCCCTTCTGCCATGATATTCTGCCTTGCATCCCAGGCCCAGAGACAGGGGAGTCAGGTGACCATGGACCGAAAGTCCTGGAACTCTGGACCAAAATTATACTTTCTTTCCTTAAAGTGATTTTCTGAAGCATTTTTGTCATATCAATAAAAAGCTATCGCTGGTTCTAGAATTCATTTGTTTGCCGGTTTGGACCTTAAGATGGAGTTCCAAGTATAGAGGTTTATTGATAAACAGTCACAATGGAGGAGAAAGAGGTGTTGGACAATGAGCCTTTCCAACTCATGACTGCGCACAGAGAAGGACCTGGCTGTCAGGCCCGGCCAGGCACAAGGCCCTGTGTGAAAGGGCCACAGTGAGCCAACTTGACCTCTTCCAGCTTGGAGGGGTTCTTGGGTCCACCAATAGCACAACTCCATACTCTGCTTGGGTTGTTCTATGCTGCAGGCCTCCTTCCCGGGGCACATCTGGGCTGAGGAAACCCCAGATGTCTTACTCTGACTCATGTTGGGAGCATAGGCTGCTCCCATCTCTGACTTCCTTGCTTGCCCCAGCACAAGGCTCTGTGTTCTCATGAGATCCAAGTTCTTGTGAGAACTTCTACCTTATGTGGGGCCACCCCTTGGACTCTCACTCAGGCCTCCTCTATCTTGGCCTGATCTCAGGAGAGAAGCAGCCTGGACCTTTCTTGTGGAGGAAGGAAAGGAAGCAGAGAGATGACTAAAGAAATTCCATTTTCAGGTCCTCAGAAGTATGTGATAGTGGTAGTCATGGAAGTGTTCATGGGAGGTCTGCATAGAAAACAAAACAAAACAAAACAAAAGCAACAAGCCGGCATGGTGGCGCATGCCTGTAATCCCAGCACTTGGGAGGCTGAGGCAGGATGATTGTTGTGAGTTCGAGACCAGCCTGAGCTACAAAGTGAGCTTAAGGCCAGCCTGAACTGCATAGTGAGACCCTGTCTCAAAAAAGACAAATCAAACAAACAAACAAACAAAAACAAAAGCAATGACAAAACACTTTGGTTCTGAAGAACAAGGATAGTCTGGGGTGGGATGGGCATGGGGCTGTGCCTTCACCATCCACCCAGAGCCTGGGCTCAGGTCCTGTGCTTTCTGGGAAGCTTCCCACAGTGGTGTCTCCCCAGGTATCCCAGGAGGGAAACAGACAGCAGATGAGTGTCCCATACCAACCAAATAGCAGAACACTCAGCTACTATCAGCTACCAAGGGACCTGCAGAGGGCTTCCTCCACTGGCTCTCGTCTACCTCTGCTTCTCCACCTGCCAGCTGGGAAAGAAGTAGAGTAGCAGGGATGCTGGAGGGCAGGGAGGCTGACCTTCCTGCTGCCCCTGCAACTTCCCTCCCTCGCAAGGCTTGAGTTAGGGGAGCAAGAAAAGCTGCGAATGAGAAGTATAAGTTTTAAAATTTAGGTTGGATTTGCATTTGAAATTCCTCAAGATGCAAATGCTTGTTAATATATAAAAGCAATCAACAGGCTGTGGACTATCTCCACGTTTTGCTTGAAGGATGAAGAAAAGTGATCAGGCAGGGTAGAGTTGAATGTAGTAGATGGAGAGCAAAGCTCATGCCGGGCTGCATGCTCCCGAGTCAGACTGGTGTTACATGGCGCCCCTCACAGGACGCTCCACATCAGTACACTAACAGAGGAATCGGTGAGTGATGCGCCTTGCATGTAGGTGTACTTGTTGTTTGTATCTATAATATTTCACAATAACAAGCACATATATTCTTGTTATTAGAGCATTAATTATAATAAAAAATATCGGGCTTGAGTCTTTCTGCCTCCCAAGTCCATGTCCTTTCTGGTGCTGGGGGCTGCCCGCCTTAGGTCCCCACAGCACAGGTGCATGTCACACATTGGCTGTTTTGGCCCTTGGGTCCCTCCCAGCAGTGTCAGAGTCTCTGCTGCTGCGTTTGGCTCTGCAGGCTGGTGCCAAGGGAATGGTTTGTCACAGCTTGGACATTGGGTGCTGACCTTTGATGATGCCTCCTAATTGGTTCCTGTCGCGCGCACCCTCTCCAGCAAGGATGACGCAACAACCAGCTCTTCCATCGGCAGTTTATTCAGGACCCTTGAACAATCTTGCTTCTTCTCCCCCGAGCACAAACGGGCTGTCTCCTGAATACCCCCAGGGACCCAATCCCAGTTTGACACTTGGCCTTTGATGATAGGTCCATCTATGCGGAAGCACACTAGTGCCTTTTGTCTTAACCATATATGGCAATGAACAGCGAGGAGAGCACTCACCCCCGAAAGGGTGGAAGGCGGAAGCCAGCCCCACGTTGGGCGCGGCAACACGCAGTTCTTCACAGTTCCAGCTTGGAAGGCTGCTGGGAGAAACAGGAAGATTTGGCGTGGGCATGAAGCTGAAGAGAACAGTTGGACAACAGACCATCGCACCCTGGCTCAGGGCATAAATCACTGGAGCAGAATGAAGAAGGTTGATACGCTCAGGACAGAGCTTCCTGCCTGCGGGGGGATCCACAGCACAGGAGGCCAGGGGGTCCCAGCCAGAGGAAGGGCTAGAATAGCAGTGGGGGTCAGGGTATGTAGGAGCACTGGTCTAGATGTGCAGATGCCAGGCGATGAACACCCACATCCAGGAGAACTTCCCATCATCCTTTGCTGGGTGGAGTTCCAGAAGTCTTGAACTCAGTGATGGCATCCTTCCATTGCTATCATTTATAAACATACGTTTTCTTATAATCATTCCTGCATGGTGTTTTATCATTTTTATTGATTTGTTGTAATATACCCATAAAGGTATCTTCCATTTAAAAAATGCATTTCTTTAATTGCTTTGGAGGCTATGCATTTTTCTCTGCTGATTTATTCTGCTAATAAACATGTAATCCTACTGTGAATGTGTTTTACTTGTGTAATCAACTAAAATAAAAAAAAAGAGTCACTGACAATAAATCCAACATGAAAATAGGTGCCTGGGTACGGCCCACACATCTGAAGAACACATAATTGGTTAGGGACATCGGACAGATACACTAAAAGGATTAAAGTAATGAAAAGCAGCACTTATTAAATGCTGAGTGGATGTTACAGGGCCCAGGCGCTGAAAGGAATTTCATGCGGGGAGTGATCTAGGTTAACACAGAGGATAAGAATGGATCAAGTGATCATGTTCGTCACTCCCTTTGCAGACAAGGCTGTGGGCTGGGAAGTGGGCGTTACGGCCGGCAGTCGCTTTGCAGGGAGATTGAAGTTGAGGACATAAGCAGAAGCATGGAGAGTGAAGGTAGGATATGGCAGAGCAAGGACCAGCGCTGGCTTCCAGGCCTGTGCTACTTAGGCAGAGCCTACTTTTTAAAGAGAGGTTCAGAACAAGTGTGTGGGGCCAGGTTCTGCTGAGAGCCACTTCAGGGGCATGAGGCAGGCAGGAAACTCCAGCACAAAACTCCGAAGGAAATGCATTTTACATGTATAGCATTCCTTTCCTTTTTCCATATGGAGGATATCTTTAAAAAGCCCATTTCTCTGGCAGTGGTTCTAAAAGCGGGGATGCCATATGCAACAGAATCATTCATCCTCTCACTCGTCAACTGTGTCGGACCCTGTTCCCGGGGCTGGCTGGAGGGACGCTTGCTTATCTCCTGTAACCAGTGAACACCTCCCTGGAGTCTCAACCCAGTGATGAAACACAAACAAACAACAAAAAAAATGTGGTAGTTTGGTAAAATACAGCTAGTATCTGGGGGTTCTGCAAGTCAAACTAGAGTTAACTGTTCTAACCCACCCACTATGAGACTGGAGGGAACTCCTCTCCCTGATGCTGAGCAAGCCGCTGGAGCTCCACTTCCTGTCTCCGTGTAGAACAGGGGCTGTGGCCAGAAAGCAGGGAAGAAGGAAGAGGAGGAAAACCCTGCAAAACAGCCCCCAAGGCCCAGGAGCTTGAGAACACGCCTGGCTAGCCGCTTCCACCAGTAAAGCCTGGGCAGGGGAGAGAGAAGGCAGTTATGAAAAAGAAAGGAACAGAACTGCGCCCCGGGCAGGAGCAGCAGACGGGGAAGGGAAGGAAAGACAGGGCAAGAGCCCAGGTCACTGGGTATTTATGAGCACTGGGGAAAAGCAGCTTCCAGGGATGAGAAGGAAAAAACCAACCAGGCAAAACCCCCATCCTCTATTATTGGAAAGGAGGGAAACTGAAGGAGAAAAGGAAAGAAACAGAATTGAGCTGGCCTGTCAGACCTGGCAGGAACAGCGTTCTCATTTTACAGATGAGGAAACTGAAGCATAGAGAAGAATCAGCTAAGGCCAGATTCTAGCGGGAATAATTTAGGTATGCTCTCTTGCCTCTTCCTCCCCTTTTTGCTCCGCTTTCTGCATAAGTCAGCATGGAAGGACAGGCGGCTGGAAGTCCCGCGCACACAACCTGGGGCTGCTGCGGCTTTAGCCGAATATCTGGAGAATGCAAGGGGCCATGAGAGCTGGGAGCGGAGCCCTGTGTGGCTGTGGGCATCCCCGCGGGCTCCTGTAGCTTTGCAGTCAGGCGCTGTAATTCCTCTTTTCCCCCCAGTGCCATGAACACAGCTCTCTTTGAAGTCACACAAGTGAGTTCTTCAAACTTTGTATTGTGCGTTCTAATGTATGCTTTCTGGGATTCTATTGTTTCTTCCTCTAGGAAGAAGATTGGCTCCCCTTCCTGCCTGCTTGCTCACACTTTAAATTCCGTTCCTTCTTAGCATGCCTGGCCCGGAGCTGTCTGGATTCCAGTTACTTGGGCCTTTTTGTCCTAGACAAGAAGTTGCCTAGGGCCAGGAGTCTAGGGCGTGTGTGCACGCCTCTGTCAGTACACAAACCTGTTCTGGGCGTTGGAGTATGGAGCCCGGCGCCAATTAAGAATGTTACACATCCCCCGGCTCTTCGAAAGTCCCAGAGGGTGGAAAGAGGAGGGATTTGGTGCCTGAAATAGAAGCTTATTCTGAGAGCCATGTAGCAGGAAACACAAAGATAGCTCAGAGTGGAGATTTCACAAGAGTAGGAGGAAAGGAAGTGGGAGAAAGAGCAGAAGAGTGGGGGTGAGAGTGTGGGCGCCACGGAAGCAGAGGAGGGCTGGCGGTGCACCAGGGCTGCGGTGGGAGCTCCCCCTCTAGCGCAGTGCTCCTTGACTTTCATCTGTGCTTCTAAATCTAGAGCATTATAAATGTTTGTCTGTTTTCTTTCTGCCGATGCTCTCACTTCTGAATATGAGCTTCAGCTTAACTGTGCCAACCCGATTGGCTTTGGGATCTGCCCAAGAACTTAGTAAGCACATTTCTGAGCCGTCTGAGTGAGCTGCAGTGTGCAGCCTCCGGGTCCACAGCTGCTCCCGGCCCCTTCCTCGCCGGCGCTTTTCCCTGCGCTGCTTCCCAGGCACCATGAGCAAGGCAGCTTTGCTCCCCCGGGGTGGTCAGCTGACCTTCCTTCAAACTGTGGGCTACATTAAATCCCTTCTCTTTTAAATTGTGGGTATTGGGGATTGTGTCTAGGCAATGGGAAAACTACCTAATACACTGACATTTGTCAGAAAAGAGGTGTTTCATGTTTATAGTGGAACAATTGTCATAGCTAAATCTTGGAAACAATCCAAATGTCCATCCGTACAAATGGATACAAAACATACTCTTTTTATACAATGGAGTACTACTCAGCCATAAAGAAGGATAGGTACATGGTTGCAAGTTGAGACTATACTCATAAGCGAAATAAATCAGACTCCCATTTGTAAACATCGTATTGTCCTTCTGGTGTAAGAAACTGAAAGAGTAAATAAGGTCTGAAATATACAATAGATACTGTGAAATGGGAAGAAATTGTTCAAAACAAAAAAGGAGCTAGGATTGGGAAAAGGGAAAAGGAAGGAAAGGAAAAGGAAAAAAATACAAGATAGTTACTTTTAGTTCATTGGAAAGAAAGATTTGTGCTAACATCATTTGGAGAATTTTTGATGCCCATCTCTTATACTCAGAGTAGCTATTTTAAAGATAACAATACACAATGTATTAACTATTGTTACCCTCTTATGATTATGTTATGAAATTTTGTTCTACTTTGTCCATTAAGAAAAATAAAGAGGGCCAGCCAGATGGCTCAGTGGACTAAAGCACCTGCTTAGGCAGAGCGCAGTGGGCGGGGTTCGATACCTGGCATGCTGTGCTGGCCCTGCCTCCAGGGCATGCCGAGGTGACTGAGACTGGGCATGGCGGCTTACGCCTGTAATCCCAGCAGTTGGGAGGCTGAAAATAGGAGGATCCCTATGAGTTCGATCCTTGTAGTTCCTATAGACCCTGTACCAAATGCATTAAAAAAAAAAAAAAGAAAAGAAAAGAAAAAAAAAAAAAGAGGTTCTGATCCAGGCACGCTGCCTCTACTGAGATAAAAATCATCCTCCTGATTGAGGTATACTTAGAAACCTCAAACAAACATTGTCGCTGATATCTTATTAAGCACTGCTGACTCCTCATTGGTCTAACTGTATCTTGGGGTAGTTTGACTGAAATTGAAAAGGTTTACAACTTCTTCCTCTCAGGGCACAGAAAGTATGAGGACATCTTAACAGCTTATTTCATAGTATTCCCCACTGAATCAGTAGGTTTTTTTTTAAAGGTGGTGGATAGGGTTAGATTATCTTTCAGATGCCAGGGTATTCACACTTCTCTGGGGACCCCTGGACACTAGTAGGGTATAATAGTCTGCTTTGGGTTACTATAGCAGAAGAGCCAGTGCTGGCCACTTTATAAAAGCAAGAGGATCATTTGTTTGGCAGCTCAGGAGGTGTGGAAGATGGCACTGGCATCTACTCTACTCTTACGAGGGCCTTTCTGTGATGGTATCACAGTAGTGGGAGCACGTGTAAGAGGGAGAAGTCACATGGCAAGACAAGAAACAAAACCATGAGCTAAGACAGTGGAACTCACTTTGTAATTCCCCATTCTGTGGCAGTTAATCCTGTTTCATGAGACCTACATTAATTCCTTTACAAGGTCTTGGTGTTCCCATGACCTAATCACTCTCCTCATCACTGAAAGATCTTTCAGAACTACCACAATGAGGACCAAGTTTCTAGCACAAGAATCTTTTGGGGATTCACTCAAAACTGCACCCAAGCCATGGAGGGAGGGCAACTCTCATTGTCCCCATTTATTCTGGCTGGTGGTTCTAGCACACTGTTTCAGGTGAGAGTTTCTCTCTTCTACTCCTTGCTGTGTGGACAGTCAACAGTTTCCTGTGAAGACATTCCCACATCATAGAAGAACACATCTTGTCACCGAGACCCAATCTAGCTCCTACTGTACCTCCTGGTAATAACAGCAACTTTTCTGAGTAAGGGCTTGCTGCTAGTCTATAAATTATGAAGACATTGTGGTTCTCTCTCTAAATCATTGACATTGTGCTTTTAGTTCTGTGCTGCTGAGACAAAATGATGGAGATAAACAATTTAAAAGAGGAAATGTTTATTTTGTTTCATGTTTTCAAAGGGTTTCATCCCATAGTTAGCTGGCCCCATTGCTCTTGGGCCTTTGGAGAAGCAGAAAATCATATTGGGGAGCAACATGTAGAGCAAAGATATTCACCATTGTCAGCTTGGAGGAGGAGAGGAAGGGGAAGGGGAAGGAGGCTGGGGTCTCAGATCCCCTTCAAGATGCTTCTTCTAGTCAGGGCCCACTACCTAAGGCCTCTGTAACCTTTCATTAGCACCATCACCTGGGGAGGAAGCCTCAATACGAGTCTTTGGGGGACATTTAAGATCCAAACCTTAAGAGACATGAAGAGGAGATGGGGTTAGATTATCTAAGGGATTCAGTAGTAGATTGTCTTCACTTTTCCTTGTCTTGGTCACCTAGGTGATGGGGGAGGGGCCTGGGATCAGATCCTGTCTTTGTTTTCATAAGATTTTGCCATAATTGAGCATGACCCTGACACCAATTCTTGGCGTGCCATTGGCTGTTCCGGTATTTGAGTTTTTCCATGAAGGTAAAAGGAATTAAGAGAATAAAATCTTGTGAAATGAATATTTTATTATCAGTTATTAGAAGGAAGCATGTTTAAAAATGCGGATAAGCTTGAATTTGAATGCTTAGACTGAATAGTGTGTGTTTTGGTGGACAGAGAGATACCATTGCATGGCCATGCAGTAGTCTCTGAGCCAATGTACAGAAGTGAACAGGCCATGTTGCCAAAAACTAATGTTTTATTTTTATTCACCATGTGAGTATGAAATTCTTTTTTTGTGTGTGTCTTTGTTACTGAACCAGGCCTGTTTTGCTCATTGTTCAATATGCTGGTGAGTGCAACATGCCATATTTGCATATGCAAATATTAGTTTTGCAAGGAATATGAGTTCATTTATGCAGCAGTCACAAGTAGGCAAGGGAGAACAAGTCCACTCTGAGGATGGGGTATAGGCATAGTTAGGACAGAAGGGTAAGGAGAATGTGGTTGGCTCATGAGTGACTGCCACTGTGATCCATATGTCAGACAGCTTCTGTACAGGTAATTTAAAGCTAGTAACTAAGAGCAGATGATACCTGAGATGAGAGGGTTTTCTCAGGAACTCAGAGCAGGTAACTTGTTAGGAGTTCACTCGGGTTCACTCAGTAGAGAGTAGCTGGATGTATTCATTGTGCGCAAAGGGAAGGAAGTATGGGCCGCTGAGGGCCAGAAGGATGAGGCAGCAAATGTTCTAGGATGACTTCTATAGGCTTTAAACTGTTAAATGGTGAGCTTTCCTTTTATTGGGTCAGGATGTAATCACTGAGCCATTGCTTCAGTTTTCAGGTAGGTTCAGGAAAGCATGATGGTGTCACTGCCATGAAAGGAAATGAAGAATGTGTCACAGGTGTGTCCATTCTTCTCCAAGTTTCCCTCCTTGGGCAGCTATAGAAGGAGCCTAAAAACCTCTTTTGTCAGCATCCCATGCCTCTCTTTTTGTCCTCTCCTTCAGGACCCTTGGCTCAGTCCTGATCCCACTTGCAAACTTAGCCTCTTTGCAACTCTATGAGTTGACAGAGAAATTGGGTTTGGGTTATAAAATTTAATTGTGTGGCCAGTTTGACCCGATGTCTGTTCAACAAATGGCCTGTGTATGGTGTGGTGATTGTCCAGGGTCTGATCTTCTGGGCTTCTAACCCAGCTCTACCACTTTTTTGTGTGTCTGGGCCAAATTACTTAATCAATTGAGACTTGCCTTTCCATATGTAAAGTGATGATAATAATCCCTAAGTCAAAGGTTTTGAAGATTCATGAGATAAAATACAGTAGGTCCCTAACTTGCGAATGAATTCTGTTTGGGAAAGCATTCATAAGTTGAATTCATCTCTAAGTCCGACTCCTTTTTAAGTCTGACAAAATGAGTCTTACACACCACTGACACAAATATGAAATATAAAGCTTTAGAAAAACATACACAGATACTATAAATAAACTATTTTTACTTTAAAATGGTACTTCTATGATTTATTCATTTAGCATCTATGTATGTAATGTGAGGTCTGTTCATATTGTGCAAGTTTGCAACTTGAATGCTCATAAGTTGCTTAGAATGATGCTTATCACCTAACGCTGCTGAGCAAATATTAAATGCTGTTAGTAATAATACACTGACATGTATTTTTTGAGAAGATGGTGGGCATATATATGGGTGTTCTTTTTTATTAAGCTTTAAGCTGCACAGATCTTATAAATATTTTTATGTATATGATATATTTCACAGGTATTAAAAATAAATGAGCATCTATGAGGAGTGTTTAACAGTCATATGTCCCAGGGTTTCAAGACAGCAATTAAGTAGAATATTATAGGCCATTGTTGAACTGATGTGTCAAACAATGGGACTGTCCATGCATTCTGATTCATGGTTCAAAAAAAAAAACATGGTTGCTATAGAAGTAGACTGATTCCCTGCAAACTACTGCCTAAGAATGCTCTCATGTTCCTCCCTTCTGAGAAGGTCATCAGACTGTGGATTGAAGGGGATTGTGAGAATTAGGGTACTGTCAGGATGTGCACCTGGTCCAGAGAGGGCAAGGCACCCTAGGGAAGACTCAGAAGATGACTTTCCTGTGAACGCACATGGCAGAACTTTACCTAGAAATTCTTTCATGGGGTCCAGTGTGGTGAATGAAAATAGGGTAATGCTGGCAGGGATTTTTAGTTCTGGGAGTTAGGAGTTAATGCCCAGGTCTTGCTGAGCAAAAGAGATACAACTCTTTCTCCTCTCTCTGATATAGTCTGTGGCACTTCCTGTTGGTTTTCAGGGCTGGTACAGCAGAAATGAGGGCACTGCCCTTCCTTTTGTCAGACCAAAGGGAGCATGGTCTGAATTACTTACTGATAGAATATGTTGTATTGTCCTTGTCCGCTTCCAAATGCTAGAGTTTACACTGTAGCCATCTGTGTATGTTGGTCTCCTTCACTTGATTATAAATATCTGTTTATCTTGAATTCCCACAGTAACTTTCTGAGAAGATGTTTGTTGTGTGTATGAATGGATGAGGTAAAGGAATGCATGCGTGAATGGGAACCAACATGAAAATCTGAGAAGAATGTAAAAAGACTGAGCTACAAAAATCTAGGTAAACTATATTTAAAAATGCCATCAATTATTGAGTTTAGAATATTTTAAAATATGATGTAATTTTTCTGTCCATTTTAAGAATTTATTATTATTTATTATTATTATTATTATTGTTATTATTATTATTATTATTTATTATTATTTTGACAGAACCGGGGATTGAACTCAGGCCCTTGCACTTGCTAGGGAAGCCCTTATTCCGCTGAGCCATCTCCCTGGCCCCCAATTTAAAGAATTTATAAATGTTTCACTATGTTGTAATCTCCATGAAAGAAAGGAACAGGATCATACTCAACAGCTGGCACATAATATAAATGCCCCATGAAACTGCCTCTTCTCTTTGAAGACTTAGCCCAGCTCCTACCTGTGATGAGAAGGAAGGCACTCTCATTTCTATTTAAGAGGTTTTTATATAATGTCTTCTTCAGCTCCATTCTGGGTTCTTTGAGTGAAAATATGAGTACATCTTGGGTTCTCTCCTTTAGGCGTTTTCAGTCTTTGGAGGCAGATGCAGATGCATCTGTAGCCAACTATAACACAGGGCAGAATGTGCCCAGTGCGATAACAGAAGTAAAGGCCTTCCGTGTGTCTAGAGAGGTGGAATTCATTAAAGCTTCCAGGAACTTCGAGGTCTCCGCAGCAGAAGAAACTCTGGAAAAATGGAAGGGATTTGGGGCAGGTAAAATCGGGAGGAGAGTCCTTTTGAGTGACTGATTCAGAGTGCTCAGGCGGGAAGGTGAGGGCTGCGGTGAAGGGGTGAGGCAGCAGCTCTCCGGGCACAGTGTCCGCCTTCCCTGCCTCCTGATGCTGCTGTTCTTTTGTTGTTCCTCCAATATGGTATCAGGGTGGGTCTGTGTGACTAACTTAATGCAGGGCCAGAAAGCCCAGATAAGATCAACCCGGGTTTCCATCCCACCGATACAGAGAGACAGTAAGTGTGCTATAAGCCTCTCATTTAGGTTAGGAAGCAATCTATTACGCAACGGTGGCTAGCTAATGTAGAGTGCAGGTGTGCAGAACATTTGGGAAAGGCCTTGATCCGCAAGGAGGCGCATTTTGTTTTATGTGCAACAGAGCAATGTTTTTAAAAGTTAAGGACTGTGCTAATGACGTGTGTACAGGGGTCACTGAGAGGAATGAATGGGGGCAGGGAGAAAATTCAAGGTTCCTGGAACAGTACAGATAAGAGGTCATGGGTGAGTATGGGAGGAGAATTGGGAAAGGAAGGATCAGTATGACAGTTGTTACTGGCAGAGACTGGGGAGGAAGCGTGACTCCCTGGTTTTGAGCCCAAAAACGTGGGTGTCTGAGTCTATTTTCCCTTGCTATAACAGGACACCTGAGACTGAGCAATTTATAAAGGAAAGTGGTTATTTTATTTTGGCCCACAACTCTGGAGGCTGGGCTAAGAAGCAGCATCATGCTTTAATGCATGGAGGAAATGGGCATATACAAAAAAGGCGAAACATGGTGGGGAGCTTCAGTTTTTCACAACATGCCCTGTACCTAGTTCAGCCATGTAAAAGTGTGAAATTACTCCCTCTCTTGGGAACCAACCCATGAGAAAGGCATTATCTGTTCAGGAGGGCTCCATACCAGGACTCAGATACCTCCTGCTGGGCCCGATTTCACCACACTGCTCCACTGAGGAAGCACGGCTCCAGCACACCAGCGGTGGTGGAATTCTCCAATGGTATCAACGGGAGAGGGAGATCTCATTTATGCGAAGAGAAAGGTAGAATGCTTGCCAGTCTGGAGGCAGGGTGGTTAGCAGGAGAAGACTGGAGACGTCTCTCTCCCCCAGTGCTAAACCATTTTCAGCACTCTGGAGGGCAGGCACAAGGCTCATTCACAGACTCTGTGGCTGAGAAATCTCTTTCTGAAGGACAGAGCTGGTCCATGTCACAGCACATCTTCCTCACTGCCAAGTATTCCTTGGGTGACAGTCTCTGCCATCAGTATTTTTAGCACGTGGCCTTTCAGAGCTTGAAGAACAGTATCCATCTCCTGGAACTGGCTCTTCAGCTGACAGCTGATAATCTGCAGAAAAGATCTTCAGCTGGGCCCAACTGCCAATCTGGTTGGGGTGATAAATTTGGGCTCTCAGTTGTACAGAAAGCTCCTTCTCCTTCCTCTCTATCTGGCTGTGAAGGATTACAATTCAGTAGCTAACAACAAACTGGTCCATAAATCCTTAGCAGAGGGAACACTCATGTAATTGCCTCCTATGACCATTACATGAAACCTGGAGGGAATACCTGTCCAGGTAATGCTGGTAAAGAAAAGCACCAGGACATAAACATAGCTTTTACAGATCCTAGAATAGGCCTGAACCCAACCCCCAGAGATTCATAATGTGCTTTGTTGCCCAGAATGAAATCTGATTTGGAGCAAAGCCAGAACTTGCTGAGGGTAATTGTGACAGGGTGAACTGCCCCTCACAGGGGACCTGCAGGTCCTGGCTAGGGCTGGCTGGGAAAGACACAGCACTACAGCTGCAGAGTTGTGAACTTCCACTGCAAGTGTTTTAAAACTTTGTGTTTTTATGATAATCTAAGCAGACTGAAGTAAGCATGTTCTCTGTTCTCTACATGATCTGCTTGGACAAAAGTACTTTCTTGATACCTCAGGATTCCTGCCCACAAGTGTTTATACTCTTTGATGCTACAGGATAATGTATTTTGTTCTTTTTTAGCTTTTGAAGTACTGGGTATTGAAAGCAGGGCCCTCACAATGGGCTATATCTCCAGTACTTTTTAAATTCTTTTATTTTGAGATAGTCTTGCTAAGTTTCCCAGGTGGGGCTTGAGCTTATGGTATTCCTGTCTCTACCTCCCAGAGTACTGGGATTGCAAGATTATATATATATATATATATATATATATATATATATATATATATGTATGTATACATATAATCAAGTGCTTGTGGACCCACAAAAAAGCCCAAGGTGGATTTAGAACATAGTAAATAAGGAGATAGAGCTTTTGCAAATGGAAAGGGGGCCAAGAGATACAAGAAGAGGGAAGGAGGGGGAAGAGAGGGAAAACACAGAGTTCAGGTGTCTTATATATGTACCAATTCCTCATGACGAATGTAACCACTATGTGTTGCAACAGTTTTTTCTTTTTTGGTTCCAGGAATTGAACTCAGGGCCTTGTGCTTGCCAGGTAGGTGCTGTGCTGCTGAGCTATGTTCCTGGCCATGCAATTTTAAAAAAGAATGTGTTGGACAAGAAGCATTTGTGCCAAGTGGAGGCCAAGGACACCTAGGTGTCTTCCACGAGTAAGGATATAGCAGGCAGCCCAATCACAACAGTAGAGCTGTCCAAGGGCCAGGCAGTGGCCCCTTTGTGGCTTGAAAGGAGCTAGGACTCAGTAAAACAACACAGTAAATCATCCTGCAGCAGGGTCACCACCTGGAATTTTGGAGTTCTGAAGCTTTGCCTTTCACTTGCAGCTTGTCCCTTGGCAGAAAAGGCAGCTGAAATGCGCATCAGGGAACAGGTCACTCTGAGGAAAGGGCTGGGAGTGGGGAAGGAGCTGTCACAGGCTCATTCTCCTCCCATGGATACTAACTGGGCAAGTCAAGTCTTTTTCCCATGGTATAGAGCTGGGTTGGGGGAGTGGAGAAAAGAAGAAGCTGGAGTTCCCATTAGTGCATTTCTGTTGCGGGATGCAGGTTTCTCCCCTTTAGGAAACTTTGAGACCCTGGGATAATAATTACTTCCTAACCAGAGCATTTATCCCTCCCAGCATGGTCATTGCTGCTGCTCAGCTGGAGTATGGTGAGCTCAATTTCTTTCACTTTCTAAAGCAAAGCTTTCTCAGGAGATCTGTGACTCCACCAAGAAAAGGAAGGGAAAAACTCTGCAGCAGCATTTCGGGACACGTGATCAGCATTAGCGGCAGCAGCAGCACCTCTACCATCATCACCACCACTGCCACCACCACCGTCCCATCATCGTCGAAAGCCTATGTCTGCCTGAAGAACTGAGGTAGATATTAGGACTATAATATCTGTGTCTTGTTTTTCTTTCCCCTTGGGAATTATACCTTTGAAAGATGTGTTGGTATTGTGAGGTCCAGTTGTCCATGTCCCCTGGACACTGATAAACAACTGCAGGATTTTTTTTTTCCTGGAGCCTCTGAGACCATTGGCTTGGTGATGCAGAAGGTTTGGGAGAAACTTTTCCTTGGAGCTAGATGACAGACAATATGTTGGGTAGAATACTGCGTAAGGAAAGTCATCTTCCAAAAGGGGATCCTCTGTGGCTACAAAAATTGCTTAGAGCAAAAACTACTGAAACTACTCTAAACAACTGCATTATGGAACCATAGGAAAAGAAGATGGGACAGAAAGACCAACAGAACTACAGCAATAATCAAGATATTAGGTGTGACTCTTCTCTGCTTTTAGCAAATCTAACCCAAATGTCATTGGGCCTCTTGTATATTAAAGGTATGTTAAGTATGTTTGGTTCCCGTTCTGGTTTCTGAGCTGTAAATTTTGGAAGTGTTTTCTGTGCTATCTGAAGTGACTGATAGTTTCCTTTCTCTGAGTCCCCAGTCTTCTGGAAAATAGCAATGCAGTCTTATTTCCACCCAATTGTGGTTTATCTGAAAGCTCAATCTTTCCAATATTTTTCCCACCCACCTGCACTAAATAATTAAATTACATCATGTGATTGGTCAATGCCACTATGATTTGCCAGATTTAAGGACTTAAACCATTCTTATACCATTCTAACTTTCATCCTCTCTATGTTTATCTTTACTATCTTTATCTTTTACTCTAGTGTTTCTTCCCCAGCAAAGTCAGGGATTACACTTAGTCATTTTAATAGAAACCTGACTGCTGAAACTCAAGCGAATAGGGTGTGTTGTTTGTAGAGTGACTGTTCTCATGCTGCAAATTGCAGAGACTTTAAGTCCACAGCTCACTGAATTTTGACAAATAGCTATTTAAACCATTCTGTGGAAAATATTTTTATCATCCTAAGAGACAATGTTATTGTATGTTTTCTCTTGTCATACCAGTTCCTTCCTCAGGCAATCTTTGTTCTATTTCCCTAATAGTTTAGAACTTTAAAGTATAGTTCTAGAACTTTGTGCTTCCTTTTCCTCAACTTAAAGCTTATGGGGTTCAGTATGCTGTAGTTTGGATCTAGAATGTTGTCCTCCAGAGTCCTAAGAATAAAAGACTTGGTGCTCAGTTTGTTACCACCCTAAATTCTCAGTTCTTACCATGGCATACTGATAACTTGCCAAGACCTCTAAAACTGTGCATCAGAGCAAACCTTTTCTCTTTATAAACTTATCATCTTAGGTATTTTGTTATAATAAAGGAAAATTGACATCCACGTTTTTGAAAATATCACCAGTTTTTCATTTTTACTTATTATTATTGTTTTTGTATTTGGTACAGTCTACGGGGTCTCACCATGTAGATCAGATGCATGGTTCTCCTGTTTTCAGACTCCCAAGTGCTGGGATTACAGGTGTGTGCCACCACGCTCAGTCTCAGTCACCTTCTAAACGTGCCCTGGGGGTGGGGCCTGCCTGCACCACGGAGCATCAAACACCAGCTGCTATGCACTGCCTAAGCAGGTGCCGTAGTCCACTGAGCTATGTGGCTGGCCCCGGTTTTTCCTTTTTATTCCTGTGCGGAGGTGCACTGAATGAAGGTACAGCACTTTATTTATTTGCTTATTGATACACAGATGTACTGCTTCCAATTTTTGTGTGTTATGAATAAATTTATTAAAACATTCTTGTACAAGCCCTTCATTTTCATACAATCTCAATTTTCTAAGGTAAATAACTGGAATTAGAATAGCTGGGTAATAAATAGATGCATACTCAGTGTTCTAAGAAGCTGCACAGCAGTTTTTCAAAGTGTCTATACTACTTTATACTCAAGAGAGTATGAGAGCTCCAGTCACTCCCACATTCATGGACCTTTAACATTGCCAGTTTCAAAATTTTAGCTATTTCAGTAGATGTGAAATCTCACTATAATTTACTAATTATATTTCTCTGATGACTCATAATGTTGCAGATCCTTTCATGTGGATATTGATTTTTTTTTTTTTTTGTAGCTTCTTCTTTGACATGCCCACTATAGTCTTTTTTTGTCTTTTTGAGACAGGGTCTCACTATGCAGTTCAGGCTGGCCTTAAACCCATTTTGTAGCTCAGGCTGGTCTTGAACTCACAACAGTCCTCCTGCCTCAGCCTCCCAAGTGCTGGGATTACAGACCTGCACCACCATTCCTGGGGCCCACTATAGTCTTTTTGCTCAGTCTTTTCTTAGGTAAGGGTTTACCAGATATTCAAGGTCTCACTACTAGATCAGACTCAGTGATCCACCTGTTTACAGCCTCCCAAGAGCTGGGATTATAGGCCACCACACCCAGTCTCAGCTGCTCTTTCAGAATGCCCCTGGGGCGGGGCTGACACGGCAGGCTGGGGGATCAAACCCCAGGCCGCTGCGCCTGCTTGCAGCATTTTGCTTATTCTTTTAGAACATTGGATTGTCTGGTTTTTTTTTGTTTGTTTGTTTGTTTGTTTAGTTCTTATCTGTAGGAATATATATTCTCTGGATATAAGGCCTTTGACAAATAAATGTATTGTGAATATTTTCTTATAGTTTGTGGTTTGCCTTTTCATGTTCTTAATGTCTTTTGATGGGTGGAAACTTTAAATATTAATGAACTTCAGTAGATCAGTTTTAAATTTTATAGCCAGTGTAGATCCCTTTCTTGCACCTCTTTTATTGATTGGCTGGTCTACCTTTATGCCAGTTTTCAGGTTCCGATTCTGTAATTAGTGTTTTCTTAGAAGTAGGGAACCAGAACTGATGAAGTTATTCAAGACCAAGACTCCTGACTGAGCACTGAGCAGCAGAGTGGTGAGCAGCAGAGAAAGAGCCTCTCTGAGAGTCACCATCCAGATGCTGGAGTGCAGCAATGCGAGGAAGACAAGAGGCAGGGATGTGGGTCCCCTGAGCCTAAAACAATCTGGAGGGCAAATTGAAGCCCATGGAGTGAGAGATGTGAGAAACTTCAGTGAAGAAGGAGGTAGCCGTCAGCACTAGATCCTCCAAAGCTGTTATGGAAAAGAAAAAAAAAATCATTTAAAAAGGAAATCCAATCAGAATCACAGCTAAATTCTCAGCACAAACCCTCAAAAAGAGCTTGGAGTGAAGTGTTTCAATTCTTAAGAGAAAAAACCTTCAACCTACATTGTTGTATCCTGCAAATTATCTTTCAAAAGTGATGGGGAAATAAGATACATGACAAAGAACATCTGAGAAAATTTATACCACCAAACCAGCACTCCAAAATGTCTGAAGGACATTCTTGAAATAGATAATAAGGACTAAAACTTCATGAACCCCAACAGAAGGAATACACCAAGCAAGGAAAACAGTGAAGCAGAGGGAGGGAAGAAAGAGAGGCAGCCAATAACAGGAAAATTACATGACAAGGATAAGACAATGCATATCAGTTATAACCGTCAAGGTTAATGGTCTCAGTTCACCAGTTAAAAGACACAGCCTGCAAAATGCATCAAGAAGAAAAGTTCAACAATATGCTGCATACAAAAAAAACCACATTTATTTAAAAAAGAAATTCATACACTAAAAGTCAAAGGATGGAAAACAATATTCTATGTGATAGAAGCCCAGAAAAGAGCAAGGGTACATATTCTATTTGCAGACAAAGTGAATTTCAAGCCAAGACTGATTAAGAGAAGTAAAGAAGTTCACCACATCTTTGTAAAGGGAACATCCAAGAAGAAGAGGTAACTACCAAATGTGTATGATAGTTATCTAAATCTATATGCAACAAATACCAGTGCACACAACTATATAAAACAAATATTAACAGGCATTAAAATTATACTAATGCAGTTGTATTGGAAGAATCTCAATAGTTCCCTGTCACAAAAAGATGGATCAACTAGACAAAAAAGTTGACCAGTGAAGGGGCTGGGAAGATAGCTCAGTGGCTTAAACACCTGCCTGGTGAGCACAAGCTTGTGAGTTCTATCCCCAGTACAAAAACAAACAAATAAAAAAAAGACCCAATGAAATACTAGAACTGAATCAAACTTTTGAATAAATAGATTTAGGAGATTTCTACAGAGTGCTCCACCCCACTACATCACAATACACATTTTTCTCAGCTACACACAGTTTGTTCTCAAAAACAGACCATGTGTTAGTTTATAGAACATGATTAAATAAATGCAAAGGAGTTGAAATTACCCCATGCACATTATCAGACCATAGTAAAATGAAATTGGAAATCAGTGGCAAAAGAAACTACAAGAACAACATAAACTCATGTAAATTAAATAGTATCCTCCAGAACAACCAATAAGTCACAGATGAAATTGAAGAAGAAATTAGACAACTTTTATAATGCAATGATAATGACAGTGCAGCATACTGAAACTTATGGGACACAATGGAAGCAGTGCTAAGAGGGAAATTTATAGCAGTGAATATGAGGAAAACAGAGCAAGTACAAATAAACAACTTAATGGTGAACCTTGAACTTCTAGAAAAAGAAGAGGAGACTAAGCCTAAAGCTTGTATGGGGGAGGAAACAATAAAGATAAGAGCAAAAAATTCAAGCATTGGAGACTAAAAAGAAAAGAAAAATACGAAGAATAAATGGGTTGAAGAGTTGCTTCTTTGAAAGATTAAATAAAATAGACAAAGCCTTATCAAGAAAGGAAAGTAAATATTCAAGTTCACAAATTAGGAATGAAAAGATGAAATCATAATAGACCATACAGAAATCCAGGATGGCATCTGTACCTACCTTGAAAACGTGTATTCTAATAAGATGGAAAATGCAGAAGAAATGGACAAATTCCTAAATACATATGAATTATCAAAGTTGAATCATGAAGAAATAAAAATCCTAAATAAACAAATATAAAGCAATGAAATGGAACATGTAGTTAGAAACTTATCAACAAAGAAAAACCCAGACCCTGAGGGATTCCTGAATGAATTCTATAAGAAATTGACAGAACTAACACCAGTACTTCTTGAAATCATTAATGAAAAGTGAAGTACTCCTAAATTTATTCCTGAAAGCAAACCTATCCTGATGCTAAAGCTGGAGAAGGTCCTAACTAAGAAAGAGAATTACAGGCCAGTCTTACTGTGGAAGACCACCTAGGTGACTCTCCTTGAAAGAGAAGCAATTATCTCCATTTTGGCTGAGCCTGACTCTTATTTCCATGTACAGAACTGGCTAAGACTTTTAAACTTGCCTTAAGCAATGCATAGTGGTCTAGCCAGTGTGCTGGTGGTAGTCCTTAAAGATAGCAGGCATGTTGCCTCAGAACGTCCACCTACTTCTTCCTAATGTGAGCTAGGTAAAGATGGGATGAAGAGCCAGTGATCCATGCTGTCAGCTGGGATTGAGCCTTGAGATAGATGTTATGACTACCTGGGGCTTGAAATATTGCACATCAAAGCTGAAGCTTTCCCAGAACATTAGATACTATCTCAGTTGTGGTGCAGATTAGTCTCTGCTTATCCTTTTCTCTGCATATGGCAGAGGTAAATGCAGGCCTCCTACATAGCCCAGCTCATGGCACCCACCTACCTACTGCCATGCTTGCAGTCGCTCATCCTCAAACCACTCCTTTCTTCATGAATGAAAAAATCCTAGGTTAGGCCTTGGGTCGAGGGCTTTGTATCATGGTTGGACTTAGGACCTCTTGGCTCTCCAAAACTGCAAATGTACCTTAGTGTCTTTATTCTTACCACTGGTTTCCTGGATGTGGTAGATTAGAATTAACTTGTGGTAGAATTAATTAACTTCTGGTAACTTGTCCATGGGACTACAAATATAAACATCTCCAAGTGAGAGAAGGACAAGAAGGGCTCTCTATACTTCCTAATGAACATAGATGCAAAATTTCTCCAAATAGTGTAAAACAGAATGCAGAAAATTATCAAGATTATATACCATGACTAACTAGTATTCATCCCAGGGATGCAGAAACAGTTCAACATATACAAATTAATAAACATAATATATCATTTAACAGAGTCATGGAAAAAAATCATGTGATTATCTCAATAAATGCAGAAAAATCTTTTGGCTAAGTCCAACACCCAATCATGATAAAAACCCTACAGAAAATTGGAATAGATGGTCTTTATCTCAGGTGATAAAAACTATCTATGATAAACAACAGCCAACATTGTACTAAATGGACAAATATTGAATGCATTCACTCTAAAATCAGCAACAAGACAGTGCATCCAATATCATTATTCTTATTCAATATAGGTTTGGAAACTTTAGTCAGAACAAGTACACAAGAGAGAAATAAAAGGAATACTGATAGGAAAGGAAGAAGTTAAATTATCATTATTCAAAGATGACAATGGAGTCCTCAACAACTCTACCAAAAGACTTCCAGATTCAACAATAAAATTCAGTAGCTGGATACAAAGTCAACACTCAGCCCAGCAGCCGCTTCCACCCCGGAGCCAGAGCTGCAGGCAGATCCTAGACGGGTGCTGAGCGGAGCTGAGGGAGGTCCCTGAGCGAAGCCGGCTGAGCGGGCGCCTGCTCCCTCCATGGCCTGGAGCACGCTGTCCTCGCGCTTCCGCCGGGTGGACATCGATGAGTTTGATGAGAACAAATTCGTGGACGAGCAAGAGGAGGCGGCAGCGGTGGCGGGAGAGCCAGGCTCGGACCCCTTCGAGGTGGCCGGCTCCTGCGGCAAGGGGCTGTGTTTCAGGCCTTCCATGAGGCCTTGTGGAACTCTCTAGTTAGCACCAAGAATCAAGCCATGAAGCCGGCCATGGTGGTGCATGCCTGTAATCCCAGCACTCGGGAGGCTGAGGCAGGAGGATTGTTGTGAGTTCGAGACCAGCCTGAGCTACAAAGTGAGCTTAAGGCCAGCCTGAACTGCACAGTGAGACCCTGTCTCAAAAAGACAAAAAAAAAAAAAAAAAAAAAAAAAAAAAAAAAAAAAAAAAAGAATCAAGCCATGAAGGAGAGAGCCCAGGGCGTGGTACTGAAAGTGCTCACAAACTTTAAGAGCACCAAGATTGAGCAGGCTGAGCAGTTCCTGGGCAGAAATGGCATTGACTTGTTAATGAAGTACATTTATAGAGTTTGAGAAGCCCACAGAAAACAGCAGCGCAGTGTTACTCCAGTGGCATAAAAAGGCTGCAGGAGGACTAGGCTCCATTATAAGAGTTCTTACAGCAAGAAAGACTGTTTAAAACAAATCATACAAAACAAAGAAAGGACTCATGTTACCCTGAAAAATTCGATGCCCAGGCTGGTGAAGAAGGGATTGGACACAATGGACCCTCACTCTAGGAACTCCCAACTACAAATTTCAGGACACGTATCTGCTGAAATGCATTTCATTTTCGAGGTGGAGGGAAAAATCACTGTTTCCTAAATCCTTTGCAGGATCTGAGTGCCGCTGTCTAGGGTTTTGTAGAACTGACCGTTGATCATCTGCAGAGCGGCTGGCGCCTGTCAGGTGTCACCGTGTGTAGTACCTGTTGGAAAGGGGCGGCATGATTTGGGCAGGTGCAGATCCAAGCGCTGTGGTGAAAGGGAGATCTTGTTTTCAGACATGGGAAAACCTGAGAGTTGTACCGATACCTGTCTTCCCAGAGAAGGCAGACTCTTGGGTTCGTTGTAAAGTGTCTGCTGCATCAATAAAGCTCTTGGCTTATTAAAAACAAACAAACAAACAAAAACAAAGTCAACACTCAAAAAATCAATTGCCTTCCTGTACATGAATAAGAAACTTACTAAGAGAGGAATCAGAGAAACAACACCTTTCACAGTAGCATCCCAAACAACAAAATACCTAGAATCAGTCTAACCAAGAAAGTAAAAGACCCTCACATTGAAAGCTACTGTACTCTGAAAAAGGAAATTGAAGAGGACATCAGGAAATGGAAAGGTATCCCTTGCTGTTGTGTAGGAAGAACCAACATAGTGAAAATGGCCATATTTTCAAAACTGTTGTACAGATTTAATGCAATTCTGATCAAATTTCCAACAATATATCTCACAGGATTAGAGAAAACAAGCCTAAAATCCATTTGAAACCAGAAGAGACCTAGCATATCAAAGACAATTCTGGGTGACAAAAGGCAAGACAGGGGGCATCACAGTCCCTGACTTGAAATTATGTTACAAAGCTGCTATGATGAAAACAGCATGGTACTGGCAAAAATACAGACCTGAAGGTCAATGGAACAGATTAGAAGATACAGAAACAATGTCAAATATACTCAGCCACCTTATCTTTGACAAAGGTGTCAACATATTCACTGGAATAAAGATAGCCTCTTCAATAAATGGTGCTAGAAAAACTGGCTCTGCATATACTGAAGTTGAAATTAGACTAATATATTTCATCATAAACTAAAATGACGTAAAAATGGATGAAAGATGTAAATGTTAAAACAGAAACACTTAATCTGCTTGAAGAGAGAAGAAGTAGAACTCTTGAAGACACTGGTGTAGGCAAAGACTTTGTGAACAAATTCCTAATCACAGAGGAAATATTAAAAAGAATTAACAACTGGGATCTCATTTTATTAAAAAATTATTTCTCTTTGCACATTAAGAGAAACCACCATCAGAATGAAGAGACAACTAACAATGTGAGAATAATGTTTTCTAGCTGTTACTCAAAGGGATACTCTTGAAAACATAAAAAGATATAAAAATAAAAATCGGACACCTTCAAATATAAAGACCCAATCCAAAAATGGTAATCTGAGCTTAAGACACACTTCAGATAAAGAAATATAAACAAAAATAAATAAATGAAAAAAACGTTCAACGTCATTGGTCATTTGAGAGGTGCAAATTAGAACAATACTGACATTTCACCTCGCCCTGGGATGAGTGACTTTTATCATGATATCAACCAATAACAAATGCCGGTGAGGCTGTGTGGAAAAAGGAACCCTTCACTCCATATATATATATATATATATATATATATATATATATATATATATATATATATGTTGTACTGATTTAATATTGTTTGGACAATTAAATGTTAGTGTCTAGTACACTGAGTAACTAATCTAAAGATAACAATATGCAATGTATTAATCTTTGTTACCTTCCCATTAACTTGTTTTACAATTCTGAATTTTTTCTCTTAAAAAAATGCCCAGACTCCTTCTAGCTCTCTGTTCCACTGCCCCTAGGATAGGAATTTTGTTTTGCAGATAGCAAAATGGCTGATGACCTTTGACATCACATTTTAGTTTGAAGTAGGAGGAAGAAAGTAGGATGATGCTTTGTTGGACTCTGGCTTCTTTTATCAGAAGAAAATGAAAATCACAAAAGTAAAGATAGCACAAGATCTTCCAGCAGCTAAGCCAAATTCCATGCACCAGAATATCATGACCAGAATGAATCACCTGGCCACTTCCTAGTTGAATATTCACTGGAGATGACTATTTTCAAGGTGGCACTTTCCAGAGGACTGCCAAGAGCTAATGACATTAATGAATCCATTGCTGTGACAAAAAATGGTTTTTACCTATTTACTTGTACAAATCAGAACCAACCCTTGTAGCTGCAAGTGGGTCAATCTTACTAAACCTATGCTACAAGATAGGGCTGGCTTACCCTGTAGCCTAGATATATTCCTAGGGTAGAAGGAAAGAAGGAAGACAGAAATAACAAGAATATATTATATATATATTTGCTTCTGTTAATTTTAGAACAGAGCCTTTCAGCCTCACAGAGGATCGAAGTAGAGCATGAGTTCCATCAGCAGAAGATGCACAAGCCCCACTCACAGTGCTACCTGCCTCCCCGTGGACCTTCTTTGAAACTGAGGCCTGTTATTGGAGATGGAATTGATGAAACCTGAAGAGAGCTTGTATAGGGTTAGAGGTGATAGAACCCTTTTTGTTGTCTTGAAATTCTGTCTTGTGGTTTTTGTGTGTTGTGCTCCTGCTGAAGTAAAGAGTGACTTAGATATGGACAGTAGCAAAATCATGCTACTGATTTTGTGTTTTCCACAGTACTATCATTTTTGACAGTTACACATTGTGTGTGTGTGTGTGTGTGTGTGTGTGTATCAGAGAGAGAGAGAGAGAGAGAGAGAGAGAGAGAGAGAGAGAGAGAGAGAGAGGTTGGCAAGAAGACTCCTTCTCCCTCCACTCTTTTAGGACATAGCACTAGTAAATCAAGGTTCCCAACTATCTCTCTGAATAGATGACAGGTCATAACATACCTCACTATGCCAGGCATTTTTGTGGTGTGTTGGAATGTGACATTTCAGTGGTACCATGAAAGGACTTCACTGTGGCCTGCACCTTCAGGTGTCACATCTAGTGTGCAGCATTAGGACCCAAGAGCAGGTCTGCAGTAGGATTTCCAGGCCTAGCAGATAAAAAGGCATCCAGTATTTGAGAGATGCTAAAACTTATCATTTTCCCGAAATTAAAATTTAATTGAGTGTTGTGTGTTTTACAGGCCAACTCTATTTGCAGCACAAACAATAGTCTGTTACTTAGACTATTGAAGATATTTGTACATTTTGAATCTTTGAACAATAATTATCTCTTTAATATCTTTAATTAATCAGTGTCTTAGAAACTGAAAGCCAGAGCCAGCATGATGGCATATGCTTAGCTCCTATGGATGTCTGTGAGCAAAGCACACAGTTTGGAATCTGCATTTTCATTTGCTTAATGCCAGGGAAAAAGAATCCTATGGGGTGGCTGATGTGAGTCTTATGGTGACTCTGAGCAGCCTCAAGTTTCCAGTGTGGACATTGTGTCCCTTCTCACCTGTAGAATCTGTCAGTCTGTTCATGTTGCCTGCTGCATAGTCACTTGCTTTATCTTAATGGTATCCCATCCTTGCTATTCAATGTTTTACTGGGTAACAGTGACTAGGAAAAAGCATAACTTTCCTCAACCAAACAATTTTCCATTTTGGTGAGATAAATTGGAACACATATATCTTCTTTCAGGGGGAAACAGGAGGATCATAAAGAATCAGTTTGAGTCTGTGTCACCCATCTGGGCTGTTGGATTAGTTTCCTTGAAGGATGTACCCAATAGAAGTTTATATTTTACAACTTCGGGAGGCCAGAAGCCCAAGCCAAATCATCAGCGTCATTCTCTCTGATGGTTCTGGGGGGACAAGCCCCACGCTCGTTTCCCAGCTTCTGGCACTTCCAAGCAATCCTTGGCATTCCTTGACTTACAGATGCATCACTTTTGTCTCCGCATCCATCACCATCTGGCATTTTTCCAGGGTGCCTGCTTCTGTGTTTCCTTTGATATTAGTCATACTGGCCCAGTGCCCATCTTAGTCTAGTGAAGATGCAATGACCTCTTTTTAACTAATCAGATCTGCAATGATTTTTTTTTTTCAAATATGGTATATTATGAGGTTCCAGGGTTAGAATTTGAATGTCTTCTGGGGGACATAATTAAATGGGTAATAATGCTTAAGACATATCTTAGAGTTTGTAAGATAAGACAAACCAAGAAGCCAGGTTTTTTATTTATAAGGGAGGAATAAAAAGCATTATCAGGGGGCTGGGGAGATGGCTCAGTGGAATAAGCACAAGGGCTTGAGTTCAATCCCCAGTTCTGCCAAAAAACAAAACAAAACAAAACAAAAAAACATTATCAGGAGAAACATGTCTGAAGAGGTCCATCATGACTCTCTCCTGGGAAATCTGAGCATGTGTAAAATACCCACCACCTCTATGGAGCTTGCCCTGGAATCCAGATCTAGGTGGAAAGGAAGAGGCTGACAGAGACACAGAGCTGCAGACAGGGAGCATCCTGAGGGCATTTGGGTCCTGTTTCTGGATGTGTTTATGGCTAATGTTCCTCTAGCCATAGATACATGAGCCCCAGATATTCCTTTGTGCCTTCCATTTCGCTGAGTTCTTTGCCTATCTGAGTTGGTGAAAGTTGGGCACAGGGGAAGCTCCATGTACTTTTGGATAAAGCCTGAGAAGATAGATTTCCCAAGGCCCAAAGAAGAACTCTTCTGGGAAGGAGGGATGGAAGTACTGGTGGTAATGGAGGGGGCATTCATTTCTTAAGAAGGGGAAGAGGCTCAGGATCTGGGGCTTAGAGACTTGGAGTGAAACACTGTGAAGATAGGCCAAGTGGAGTGTTGCAGTCATTGGGAAAGAGGAAGCAAAAACCTGAGCCTACACCACTTCCTCTTGCACAGTACAAGGAAATGAGTCAGTGAGGTAACTTGCTACTTCTGTCCCCTGAATTGCACTGACCCTACTTCCCAAGTAGAAAGCCACAGGTACTCCCAGCCTTGTCTGGATGTGTTTGTTCTGGACAAGACTGGTGGGGCAAGAGACCCTTGGAGACAGACGTTGCTCCCTGTCAACTGGATATGTGCAGGTGAAGGTGTCAGCTGTGGTAGAACCCAGGCTGAAGAAGCACTAGAGCAGTGGGTGTAGTTTTATACATACTGATTCTTTCACCATCACCTCCATTTCAGAGCTCTGGAAGCTGGAAGTGGGAAGCTCTGTCTACCTGCACACTGTTACAGGAGCTATAGAGAGCTTGTCTTGTACTGAACCAGGGCATCGTAGGGTCCAGGAAGTCAATAAAACAAAGACACATTTGACTATAACTCTCCTTGGCTTACACAGGGCAATCTAAAATCATCTGAATGTAATCTTTGGACACTCTACATAACACTGGAACATACAAGCCATCAGTGGTGGGCTGTGTGCATCTTTTTTTACAAGTATCTGCTGGATATTGTGTGGATATGTGTTGGTGTACATGTATGTTTGTACATGTGTTATTTGTTGAGTATGTGTTGGAAGTATGTTGGCTGTGTTTGTGTGGTGAGTGTGTATTTGAGTGTGTACTTGTTCTACTAGGATTTCTACAATGATGAGCTGATCCCCTAGGTCTTCTACAGTTCTAAGTGCTGAGGGTCCAGAGCAGCCTTGGGCACCTGGAGAAATTCCAGGATCCACCTGCAACTTCACTGATTTTTGATTCATATTTCTCATAAATTTTATTTTGTCAATCTGAATTATGAGGTCAGACTCCCAACAAACAGCTAAGGGAGTCTCCCTCTGTCATGCATTAAATAACTGTTCTGTCCCTTAAAGAGGCCCATGGAAGTAATGCTCAGCTTTAGCTTTTCAAAGAACACGGGCTGAATATGCATGAGAGGAAGTGGTGGATGTGCTAACCTTCAGGTAGAAGGTCGGAGCTGGGCTCAGAGGGTCATGGGAAACTTAGGACATCTTCTGCACCGTAGGAGGGAAAAGCCAGGAGAAATATTGGTAGGTGTTGCTGTTGGGACTTTGTGACCTTGATACTTGGAATGCCTGCATTAAAGATTAGAGTTTCTGGTTTCCTTTAGGAAACTCAGAGAGGGCCAAGGTGCTCATCTGACTTCACGGATAAGCCAGTTCCTGGGACCTGGGACCTTATGTTTCATTTAAGTATTGTGCTGTACTCTCATTCTTAGCTGTGTCAGGTTGTGAGGGTCCACACTCTCAGATATTTCTCCATGGTCCTGGTACATCACAACATGTAGATGGCCTGTCCTCTTCCTTGGATTTGCTAACTCACTCCTTCTTTGGGTTGATAGATAGATAGGCTTTGACTAGTTGCCTAAGCTTGGCTGCCCAGTAGGGTTCTCTGATTTTGAAATGAGACAGATCAGGTGTTGAGGACAAAATTTTAACTTGTTGTATGAATGGCCACATGTAGGGGCTCTCTTAGCTTCATTTTCATCATCCAGAAAAAGGGCCATAACAATAGTAGCTATTACAGGCTTTTGTTTATATTAGATGAGCTATGGGAGGCAAAGCCCTGATTACAATGCTTGGCAAAGTTATTATTCTTAATATATATTAGTTCTATTACTATCTCAATGATACTGTGGTTCTGTGAATACAGTTCTGTCATACTGTGCTAGCCAAAGTGAAGATGGTGGATAGTCATGGCTTTGGGGCCAAGATCTCCACATCCAGGGAAAGTGATAGAAAACTGAGGTAAACAGGTGGGATAGAAGGCAGGACTCTCACAGCATGGCAAGTGGCACAGGGTGCTAGCTGGTAGTCTGAGCCAGTGGCTCTCTTTGTGGAGGCCACACTTGTATTGGGAAAGTCTCTTTCATCAGAATTGGTTAAGATACTCAGGATGTTTAAAAAACTCTCCAAGGAGTTTCCTTCTATAATACAATAGCACTTGGGTTATTGGGATTTTTTCTTTTTTTTTTTACTCTCAGGAATTTATGTTTAGGCAAGGGGCCTTTTGGCCTCCAGGGTGATCCATACCAGCCCCTATATATCAACACATGGTGGCTTGATAAGATACTCCTTCAGTGCTGAGTATGGGGCAACGTGTGTGTACTTGTGCCATCAAGGTTGGCCTTGTAGAGATGCATGTTCCATTTCAGGCTCACTAGGCCTGGGATGATAAAGATGACGATGATGATGACGATGATATTATCATCATCTTTTTTAAGCTTCCCAACCCTTATTCCCTCTTCCTTAGGCAACATCAAACCTATCAACTTGTTGTTGGCTTGGGTTTTTAATCAAAAGCACAAGAGCATTTTTTTTACTGAACTATGAAGCCCAGCCTGGCCTTGAACGCTCAGTGATCTTGAGAGCTAGAATTATAGGCATGTGGCACCATGCTTGGCTGAGAACTTCTTCATCTTGTCTGTTGGGCCCAGCTCTAGCACTAAGCCCTCCTTACTCCTTCTCCCTCACCTAGGGTTTGACTTACTATTCCTGTCAGCACCTAAAGCCACCAAGGAATATCTGTTCCCATTTAATAGTGCTGTCTTTCTTATAGGTCTAAAAGTTAGACCACAACACCTAAAAATCTAAGCTAGACCTATATCTCAATTCTTAAGCCTCGGGTGTCCATAGGTAGATATTTTCTGTCTGTTTTTCTCTGTATGTTGTCTATCTGTCTGACTGACTGACTGTTTATCTCTCTCTCTCTCTCTCTCTCAATTGAAATTGAAGCCAGAAGCTTTGCACTGAGCCACTTTCCTAGTCCTTTTTAAAAAATTTATTTCTAATTTTCAAAAAATCTTTTATTTGGTACAGGGTCTCACTATGCAGCTCAGACTGGTAGTGATTCTCCTGTCTCAGCCTCTCCAAGGCTGGGTACTGGCATGTGCCAACAACCCAGGCTCAGTGGCTGGCACAGCATGCCCAGGGTTCTGAGGCAGGCATGACATGCAGGACTGGGGACTGAACCCAGGTCCTTACACTCGTGGGCAGGTGCTTAGGCTGCTGAGGTACTTCCTCAGCCACTTTCTTAGTCCTGTACATTTTTCTTTTAACTTTGTGACAGAATCTGTCCTCCCTTGCACAGTCAGTGACAGCCCACAAGGGCTTAGTGAGCTGGAAGTTAAAGGGAACACTATGGATGAAGGGTCTCACTTCCTGCACCAAACTGAGGACTCACTAAGAGCTGTTATGATCATGCCCACGATCTCTGATATGGAGATAGACAGAGGAAAACAGCTGAGGAAGGACACACAGAGCTCAGAGGCCAGGACAGTTCCCGGGCACACAGGTTTCCATGGTTTTCTTTTGTGAACCTGCAGGGCACTGGCAGCACTGCTTTCCTGACAGGTAGTGAGAACAGATACTTCTGGACGTAAAGCAGGTTGTGTCCCGACGCGCCCACAGTCCCACCCGACCTGCTCAGCGCCTTCGTCTAGCCACACAGCGTACTGCAGCCTTGGTTGGTTCCCCTGGTAACTGCGGGGCTGACTCGGAGCTGTGGTCGCTGCTGCCACTCAGCATCTGCAGAGGATTGGATCGCACGCTGGGAGGACATCAGATCTGAAAATCTGAAGTATGGCTTCTACCGAATGGAGGTTGCATTTGCACGGTCACGGAGTTCAAGCATCGTCAGTGGCGCCGTTGTAAATCGGGGAATGTCTGCATTGTCAGCTGGGGCAGCTCAGCAGCTCTGGGGCCCACGGCCTTCAATGGCTTTTGTTACATGAACAGGATTCACCACACACGTATCTCATCTAGACTTGGGGTTTGTGCCTGTCAAGTGCACATGGCAGGACACGATGGCAAGGAAGCGATTCTTCACACTCTCAGCTGATTCTCACCCCAAAGTCTGGGCTGGTAATCACAGTGTTAAATTGTCAGTGTGACCCAGTGCCCTCAGGCAAGTACAGATATCCATCATCTTAGGAGCTCATTCTAAAGGCCTAGCACTCACCTCCCAGAAGCTCTGAGTGAAAGTCAGGCTTTTTTCTGGTGTGGGGGGGTTAACTTCCCTTTCCTCCCCCATGGTAGCAGGAATCGAACCCAGGACCTTTACCCTGAGTTAAATTTCTAGGTCTTTTTGTATTTTATTTTACAACAGTCTTGCTAAGTCATTAAGTTGTGCAGGCTGGGCTTGAATGTATAATCCTCTGGGCAGGGTCAAGTTCTTTGCATTGAGCATGGCTCAGTCCTTCTTTCCTTGCTTGTGACTGATACTTGTTTCTTCTACCCTCCTTTCCAAGCCCTTGCTCTGTGGCCTTTGGAACTTGCACCATGAACTCCGAGCTTGGTGACCTCAGTGACTTTTCCAAACATTTCCCTCATGCTTGATGTTGTGGGAACCTTGCTTGCTGCCAGCAAGGCCTTTTAGTCTCCATTGCCCCCAAACCTCAGGACCAAAACATTGGGATCCACACTGGGGATTAGGTTACACCAGGAGGTGGATGGCATAGTCCTGGCTTCCCGACGCAGCTCCTAGCCTGTGGCTCCCCTAGCCTCCCAGGAACCCCTGACTCCTGAGTCCGTGACAGCCTCTCCCCTGCATTAATCGCAGTTCATTGGCTGCCCACACACTTGGGGAGGACTGCCACAGACCCAAGTGTGATCGAGCTTTCGTGTGAGCAGTGCAGGCTGTAGAGGGGTCTTCCCTAAGTTGGCTTTTAGCGTAATGAGTGAGTCTGGCTGAGGCTGTGTGCTGATCTTCATGACAGCAGAGGCTGATAATGGATGAGCATTGGTTGTCAGCCAGGGCCTTGCCAGAGCTCAGGGAGCTGAGCTGTGATACCATGGGGCTCAGATGCAAGATAACATCTCTGTTGAGGCCTGCATGTCTCCAGAGGAGAATTCCTCCTTAGAATTGGCTGCAAGGCAGGCAACTCTTTAGCCATAATTCAGATCTGGTTGTTCCATCCCTTTTGCAAGAATGCTTTGTGTCCTGTTAAGAGCCTTGCCTACCTAGCCACTGTCTAGCACATTCAGCTAGTGTTTTCTCCAGGGATCAATAAATACCAAGGTCTGGCTGCCTCCTGGCCTTTTGTTTCCTGTGAACTACTGGTTACCCCAGCTCCCTGCTACACCACCATTTTTCAGTCAAATGCTCTACCCCTGAGGTATGCCCCCATCACCACTATTTTGTGTCTTGCTCTTTCTCACCATGTGCCATGGGAGACTAGGGTATGCTGCTGAGGTCCCTAATAACTTGTACCATGGAAATAGTCTCTGATGGACACCCCATCTCACAATTCTTTTGGATGCTGCCACATATACAGCTTTAATTTTTGTGTTCTGGCTGCTTTTAAAGGAATTTTCCCTTTTACCATAAGGTTGTCCCCTCTTACAGTTGCCATTGCTTCTACTGTCCCCTTCCCTTGTCAGGGTAATTGGCTGTGGCAAAACCTTATAAACGTAGGAATCACAGGAGCCAGGGTTGGAGTCCTCTCTCTCTTGCCAGATAGTTGTGTGATGGTGGGAAAGGTTTCTGCACTTTCTAAACCTCATCCTTCATGTGGTGAAAATAATGGAGGCTACTTAATATCTTTCCTAAAAATTAAAGATCCTCATAGATGTAAAGTGCTCAGGACAGTATAAAAGTACATGTAGAAAGCATTTGATAAATTTTAGTAACTATTGGTATCATTACAACAACTCTCTAGATTAAGATTTTGGATTTGTCAAATGCTCACTGTGACCTTTCTCAATTTCAGTATCCTGGGAGCAATAATACCTCTTCATGAGGTTGTTACAAAAGTTAAATATAATCATTTGGGTACTGCTGCATGCATCTTGTTGCATTCGACAAATGTTTTCACAACTTATTCTCATTTCTCTTACTCCTTTGCTTTTTGTCTACTGCAGTGGACTTCAGAGAGCTAAGCTTGTTACAGTGATCTATAAAATAATCAGTCTGTTTAGGGAATTTCTAAGAGTCAAAAAGTGATTGGTGAATATTCTCTGTTCATTGTATCTTGATTGTCTGGGGTCATCTCTGGCTATGACACAGTTCATTGCTCGTCCTCTGTAAGTGGGGTTATGCACAAGTTCTGGCCGAGGGAGGTGGTTGTTAGGGACGCTCTGCTGATGAGCTCGGGTCAGCTTTACTGTGTGAGTGTGACTGAAACACAGCTTGAGAACAAGATGGCTGTGGTTTGAAGGTTTTGTTTTCCTTCTCTCAAGGAGGAATCATACTTTTAATACATTTGTTTGCATTTGTAGAATGTGATTGGCATGTGTCTTCATTTTTTAGCATTACATACTATTGGCTGCTATGGATCTCTTAAACCCCTGGGTACATGAAGAGAAAATCACTAAGTGGCTCTCAACAAGCTTCGTATACAATGTAAATTGTATTATCTCTCTGAATATATGAGAACATCTGTTTTTCTTCTAATGCAGTAAACATACAAGGATCTCTTGGGATAGCTTTTAAATAGACTTAATGCAACATTCAGGAATGATAAGCAAACTATAATCACAAGCACAAGGGGATATGAACATTTCATATTAATAATATTGGAACTTTATGTTTAATGCAGTGTTAAAAGTTGACAATTAAACATGTAGGAGCCAGGAAATTCAATTAAAATGATCACACTAATATGAATGTAGCCGCATCCTGTATTAGTTATGAAATCCATTTAACACCACAAACAATAATGTCTTCAGCTAATTTATGCAAAAGGAAAACAGGAATAAAGCACTTTAATGATATATACACCCTGTTAATGTGGCCAGGATAATTTTGCTGGGGGAAGAGACTTAACTTTTGAACATTTGAATACCTGGTAATTTAATCTGAGTGTTCTATCTCCTTGCGTGTTCCATAATTTCTGGCAACAAAAGAATGACAAACAAAGGAGCTTTTCTCTCCTGCCTATGCACCCCTAGGAAAATGGGTTGTCTGCACCTTGAGGGCATTATTTGTGAAACGCAACCATCTTTTCCTAATTTTTCTGCTCAGTTTTCTGGGGGAGCTGTTCATTTTCTCAGTCACTGCACAGTGCTCATGGGCTCTTCATCAGTTCCAACTCAGCCATCTTCCTTCCACCAGGTGAACACACTTCCACCTTCAATCAAGTAACCACAGGCTAGGGGCTTCGTGTATAGTACATGTACATTGGCACTGAGTCTAATTTTACCCTGTTGCAATAGTACTCCTAAATGTATTATATGGGGGCTCTGCTGTTTAGCAAAGATTCAGTCATAAATAATCAAAGTCAAGCCAGACATAGTGGTGCTTGTGTGTAATTCCAGCATTTTGGGAGGCTGAGGCAGGAGAATCTCAAGCTTGAGCTCAGCCTGGATAACTTAGTGACGTGATGAGATCCTATATTAACACACACACCCATTAAACAAACAAACAAACAAACAAACAAAAAACACAAGTAAAAACCCTAGGGCTGGTGGTGCAAATTTATAGCCTATAATCCCAACAATCTGGGAGGTTGAGGCACAAGGATCACAAGTTTGATTGCAGAATAGATCATTCTGCAAGGTCCTGTCTCAAAAACAAACAAACAAACAAACAAAAAACAAAGCTGAGGATGTACCTCAGACAGAAGGCTCTGAATTTAATGAGTGATATTAAGAATCAAGAACAAAAAATATAAAAACCAATAAATAACCAGTACCAAGCAAGCTCTGAGAACCTCAGCTCTTTCAAACTTTCTGAACAAATACTGTACTAATGACAGTAATAGGGTGCTGCGAGGGACTTCCCATTGAATGGTACCTGTGCCCACCTCCCCCCAGCTTAAGTAAAAAAATCTAAGAGTCATTCTGGACCCCTTTTTATTATTCTTCACCTCTCACTAAGCCTTGTAGCTATAGCATGGTAAATAGTCATCAAATCCACGTACTTCTCCCAAAAGGCATTTCTACCACATGAGACTAATGACCAACTTTCTCTAAAGACTTCTGGCTCTGAAGCCCCCCATCTCTATTCTAATCCCTCCAATGTGTGTACCATGCTATGGCCAAGCTGATGTTCTAAGACTTAAACCACTTGTGAGACTCATCTTAAAATCTTCAAGTGGTTTTTCTTTGTCTCCAGAATCCTTCTGAAACTCTTTAAGAGGACTGGCAAGGCCCTTTGTGATGTGGTTTTTCAAATCCCTCCCTTACCACATTTTCAATCTGGTTTCCAGCTAAATGGATAATTTTTCTATTCCTCAACTGTGTCATGACTTTTATTTCCTCATGATCATTGATTATGTTATTTCCTGTTCATGTCTTTGCCAAGATGTCATCTGTTCTGTATAAGAGATTGAGATTGTCTATCCTATACCCATTTCCCATTCATCCTAAACACTGCTTGAGCCAATAACATGGCTGGGTTAAAGAATATAGTCCTAGAGGAGACTAGGGATGACCATGTAACCCAGCTCTGGCCAATGAGTTAGAAATATAAGTTCAAGGTTGTGTTACCATGGAAACTCTTTCAAAGGATAATTCCCCTTAGATTAATCTTTCTCCCTATCTTTTTAAATCCAGAGCAGATTACAGACTTCAGAACCATATGAGACAAGCAGGTGATGTTAAGGTAGAAGCCTGACTTTTTGATAATGCAACAAAAAGAGAAAGAATCTAGATTCTTGATGACTTTAGAGTTGCCCCCAGCCTTGGTTTGCCTACCATTGGAATTCTTTAACATGAGAAAAAATGAACCCCTTTCATTAAGCCATTAAATGACCTTTATGGTTTAGATCTAAGACATTACCCCAAATCTCATGTTTAGAAGACCTAAAATTTCCCTCAAAAGTCTCATGTGTTCAGACCTGGAGCACTGAAAGATGACTGGGTTAAGGGGACAAGCTGAATGCGCTGTTGGGATGTGGGGCCTGGTGGGGGTGGGTTGTTGGGAGCGTGATCTGGAAGGGAGTATTCTTGTCCGGGGTTCCTGCCCTCTCTCTCAGCTTCCTGGATGCCTTAGGTTGAGCAGCTTTCCTCTGCCATACCTTTCTACTCCATCCTCTCTATGGAGGAATAACGCTAGCTATCCATGTACTGAATCCTCTAAAACTGTGATCCAAAATTAACTTTTCCTCTTTTAACTTGTGGGTGTCTGGAATTTTACCCCAGTGAGAAGAAAGTGACCATACAATGTCTAAGTGTGTAATCTACTAATAGTTTTTGCTATGTGCAAATAAACTGAAGCCTAACCAATATTAGTCAAGACTGGATCTGTTGTTTAGTACTAAATCAGTGCATGGCACTGTGTTATCTGATCATTTTTAGTGTCTGGGTTTGTGGAAATGTATTTAATTCTATTGATTTTTGATAGGTCAGTGGGAGATACAATATCATTTGCAACAAATTATTTGGGACTCTTCTAATCACAAACATAATATAGCTGCCATCTTAAAGATTTTATAAGATCACAATTTGTAGTAGCTCATTGGAAAAAAGATACAAGGGTAGAAAACATGGACTGTATAGTGTGTATATAATATTCGGAAGAGTAAAGTTGTGTTTAAATTCCTTTTATCTCCAATGAGTTTTAGGAGCAAAGCTGTCTGTGCCCTGGGTATCTGGGACATGGTTACTGCTTCTCATGAGTTTTTCAGGGTCCCATGAGAAGTCTGTGAAGCTCAGGGAACTGATGCGTAAAGCGACTTGGTCTTCCCTTGAGATAATATAGGCATTTCTCCTCTTGTAAACACCACAGCATGATGTTTTGCTGAAGATTGGAAGCTCTTCCTGTTTCAATCTTGCCGTCCCTATGGACTCTCCCCAAACATGTCGATTGTATAAATAAATGCACTGGGCAGTCCTTTCTCCTACCAGGAGAGGGGCTTCACCTGACCTCAGCCTTTCTGACCCTTGTCTTCATTTTTTCACCCTCCACAGTCCTCTTTCTGGAGTTTGATGAGCTGTGCTGGATGTGGCTATGTAGATACATGATCCAGCACCATTTGCTGGCAAGTTCATCTTTGTTCCTTTGTGTTACCTTTACTCCTTTGTTAGAGATCAGTTAACTATATTTTTGTGAGTTTATTTCTGGACTTTTTATTTTGTTCCATTGATCTATTCTTTTACTAGTATCAGAATGTCTTGATTTCTGTAGCTTTATAGTAAGTATTAAAGTCAAATTGTGTCAATTTTCTCATTTTGTTCTTCTCTTTCAGTATTGTGTAGGCTATTCTTAGTCTTTTACTTCTCCTTGTAAACTTTCAAATCATTTTGTCAATACAAAATAACTTACAGGGGTTTGATTCATGTATATCTTTAGATTCATGTAAATCTATAAATCACAAATCTGTAGTTCATACAGATATCCTGACAATATTGAGTTTTCTTCTCTACAAACATGGATTATCTGTACATATATTTAGTTCTTTGATTTCTTTCATTAGAGTTTTGCAATTTTCCTTATCTAGATGGTGTACATATTTTGTTAAATTTAGACCTGTTTGTTTTATATTTTTGGATACAAATGAAAATGGCATTGTAGTTTTACTTGCAAAACTCACTGACTTTTGTATGTTAACCTTATATTCTGCAATGCTGGCATAATTGTTTTTTAGTTGTAAGAGTCTGTATTGATTCTTTTGAATTTTTGCAAACAACAATATCACATGTGAAAAAAGGAAGTTTTATTATTTCCTTTCCAATCTGCATACTTTTTGTTTTCTCTTCTTTTATTCATTCATTGAGACTTCCAGAATAAGTAAAGGCATGAATATTTCTATACAATTTATTCTAACCTCTAAGGAAAAACATTACTGAGCTGGCTAGACATCAAAAAATTTCTAAAGTGCTCTTTCAAAATTAATTTGATTGAGATATAACTTACCATGATGGATTAACTAATAGTGAGCTTCTAACACAACTGGGTCAGTGTGGTTCTGGGTGTGGAAGGCCCACCTGAGGATTGTTGCCAACAAAACAAAAGCAGAACTGGAGGAAAAGGTGGAGTGCTGATGATTCTCCTGCAGGCAATTGTTGTGCTGGTTTTCCTGAAAATGAACTCAGTTGTTCTCATGGTTGGAGGAGCTCAGGGCCTTGCTGTTACTGAAGATGGTTGCAGTTCTTTTCAGGAAAGCTCTGGTCCTTATTTGTTTTTAAAATGTGTTTAGGGCAGAGTCTACAGGGTCTCACTAGGTAGAATGGACTCAGAGTGATTCTCATGTTTTCAGCCTTCTAAGCGCTGGGATTATAGGCATGCACCACAATGCCCAGTCTCAATTGTCTTCTCAGCGTGGCCTAGGGGTGGGGCCAGTACAGCATGCCAGGGATCAAACCCTGGCTACTGTGTTCTGCCTAAGCAGGCGCTTTAGTCCACTGAGCTGTCTGGCCTGCCCTCTGATCTTTACTTTGATCATTGCTCCTTGCTCCAGTGCAGATCCCTTGACCTGCTTGGAGAGATCCTTCACCCCACTGGGACAGACTTTCTAGCTTCTACCACTGGCCTTACCAGTGCAGATCCTTGTTACAGATTTGCATGAAATACTGTCATGGGCTCTAGGCCTCCAAATGGACTTGTGGAGGACATTGCTGTGTTTTCAGCTGGGTTCTTTGGGTCTCTGGTATATGGACAGATCTCTTGCATTTGATTTTTTGGGTGAATATTATAACATAACCTTATAAATTTTGTGACCTCTATTACCACAGTAATGTAAAATATACCCACTCACTTTAAGTATTAAGTTTGACAAATTTTGACTAATAGGCACATGCTTATAGTCATCATTAGAATGACATAGTACACCTTTGTCATTCCTATAAGGTTCTCAACTGCCCAAAACTAATCAAAATCCAGTTCCAGATACCCATTGACCTACTTCCTGGCAATGTAGATCATGCTTATCTTTTCTTGAGTTTCATGGAATCACACAGCATTCTTTGTCTCGTATCTGTCTTCTTTGGCTCAGTGTAATGGTGCTATGATTTTTCTGTGTTTTGAGAATTAGTGTTTTCCTCTTTCTTTATTACTGAATTATTCTAGGAGAAGAATGTGTCACCATTTGTTTATCAATGCATCTGCTTATGGGCGTTTGGATTTTTTCTAGTTTTTGGCTATTTTTAATAAAGCTGTGTTAAACACAGTAATACAGGTTTTGGCATTGACATGGGGTGGCCTTGTTTCCCACAAAAATCCTCAGAAATCCAGTATCCGGGAGTGTGGAAAATTATCCTTGATTTTTACCTCTTATTTCTCTACCATAAAGAAAGAGGCCTAATGGTTAGATTTTGGAAGTGATGTGTATCTCTTTTGAGCAAGCTACTCCAAGCTGTTTGCTGAGTATCTTAAAAAGCTGCTTGTTTGGGGGCTAGGGAGATGGTTCAGTAGAATAAGCGCTTCCCTGGCAAGCGCAAGGGCCTGAGTTCAATCCCTGGTTCCAAAAAAAAAAAAAAAAAAAAAAAAAAGCTGCTAGCTTAGAGTGAGATCCCAGAGGAATGAAGGCTCTCTGTAAGCAGACTTCTCTGTCATTTGGTGTTATGATCCAATTGATATTATGGTGCTTGCAGCTTTAGGGATAGGTGGGGCTGCCTCTAGGCATGCTTGGCAGACCTCTCTGGGCAGATCCCAGTCTAGCCCATAAAGATTTGCAAGCCAAGTTGTAGCAATGAAGACAATGATTCTCCCTCTGAGGAGCACCTGGTCCACTACTGATAATCAACCATGGTTCATGGCCCACCTCATTGTCTTGAGACCTGAGTTGAGGTTCATGAAAAGTGTTAATGTGCTCAGTGTGTAGAACAGCATTTAATCATCAAAGAAAAGTGATATATATGAGTTTGGGCTCAATTAGGCCTGGCAAGCATGGATACATCATATGAACAAGTAACACATGTCCTTAGCCAGTTCTTTTGCTAAGCTGAGAACACCCAATCTGTATCTCTAAACTCACGGAAAGTTTCCGAGACTAGTTGTTCCAGTTGGGATCCAAACTGTCCCCCAGAGGCGAATTGCGTTGAAGGATCAATTGCTAGTTATTGGGCTTTGGGGAACTGATTAGATACTTAGGACTCTAAACTCACTCATGGGTTAATCCTTTGAATTCATAGCTGGATGGGTTATTGGTGAGGGCTAGTTTGATGAAGCAGTTCGCTGGACACTTGGCTTTGAAGCTGTATCTTGCCACTGGCTGTTCCCTGTCTGACTTTCTCACCCTTTCTGCTTCCCAGTTGCCACGAGGCGAGCAGCTTTGCTCCACCATGCCCTTCTCCTCTGATGTTTCTGCCTCACCCCAGGCCTATGAGCAGAGGACTTAGATGATCACAGAATGAAAATGTAAACCAAAAAAATCATTCCTTTTTTAAATTCACTTTCTCAGGTCACATCAACAAAAGCTTATAACACATGAGTGGACTAAGAAAGAAAAATTGGCACATGGTTCCTTGTTCCAAGTGTCTGCCCAAAATGGACAGAAAAAGGAATAAAATTCTACTCTGTCTCTGAAGGATGCTGATGAAAGAAAATTCTGTTGGTGGGCAGAACTCTGGGAGGTACAAGTGGGTGTTCATTTTGCCTAGAAGAAAAGATTGCACTAAATTACAGGCAGGGGGCAAGTGGTTTAACCTGATGGTTAGGAACTTGGAAGAGATAATACCAGAAAGTTAGTAACAAGTAAGGCTGGGGAAGAAGTAGATGGATAAAAGTCTCTGAGTACACACAAAAGGTGAGCCTATGTCTCCCATACAAGTAAATAAAACAGCCACAGTAGAGGAGGCTTTCCATAATCAGATGAACAAGTCAGTCCATGCCAGCACCACCAGCTAACCTCTTTCTCCAACCATGGTGGCCCTTGCCAAATATACTAGCCATGTGAGGAAGGGAATGTGTGGACACAGTAACATGGATTTGCACTCAGCAAGGCTGATTTAGCTTGAGTTGCTGCTGAGTGCTCAGCAAGCCAACAGTAGAAATCTACACTGACATGGCACCATTCCCTGGGTTAGGGAAGGTGACCAGAAAGCCATCTGGTGGCAGGTTGATTCCGCTGGATCCCTTCCATCATGGAAGCGGCAGCATAGGCATTCGGGGTATAATAGACACTAGGGGTATAAATTTACCTTCTCTGGCTAGTGTTTCTGCCCAACTCCATTGTGCATGGAAATCACTTTATTTTCTCTTAATCATTAGTTTTGAATAAAGAAGTAATTTTTATAGTGAAAGGAGTACAGTGATAAGCTTGTGATCATGGCGCTTCTGTGGTCTTACGGTGAAGCAGGTGGCCCAATTCAGATAGCGGAATGGGCTCATAAATGCTCAGCGACAGTGTCAGCTGAGGGCAGCAGCTTGCGGGCTTGGAGCTGCATCCTCCAGAGTGCAGCACATAGTACGTGTGCATCACTGACTGACATGTGATGCCACTTCTCTCAGCCAGTGTTCATTGGTCCAGGAATCACAGGGCTAAAAAAGAGAGTGACTCTTCTCAGTATCCTACCTGGTGTTCTAGCGGTGAGGTTTTCCTTCCTCTACCTACAACTTTGAGCATTCTAGAAATCTTAGTTTCTCCAGTGGAAATGCTTCCATTAGGGAACACAGTGATTCCAGTAGACTGAAAAGGGAGTTGCCATCCTCGTGCCACTGAACCAACAGGACAAGAAGGAGAGATTCTTTCCCATCTGGAATGACTGGTCTTACTTACTGAGGGGAGATTGGACGAGGGAGTACACAGTGGCAGAGACTCTGTGTCTTCTGATTAATGTCAGTGGATAACAATCTAACACATGTAAGACCGACAATGGTCTAGAGCCTTCAGGAATGAAGATATTGCCCACTTCTTTCTGTAGGAAACTTTGAGGGTAAAGGGAGTAGATGATGAGTAGAGGGAAATGATAATTATTGGTCAGCAACCATATAATCACTTTCGGAAATGACAACTTTTTAGATACCTGTTTTTTTTTTTTTTTTTTTTTTTGTGGTACCGGGGCTTGAATTCAGGACCGTGTGCTTGTCTGGCAAGCACTTATTCCACTGAGCTATCTCCCCAGCCCCCTGAAATGACAACTTTAATAGTGTTGAATATTTCTTTTTTTTTGTCTTGATATAAATATCTGTGCATATGTTAACTAGTTTTTCTTATTCCTCTATTTAGTTCACTTACTATATATCATAATATGTGTTAATAATTGTTAACTTTATATTTCAGTATGTAAGTGACAAGATATTAAAAAGGGACTATGACTCAGTTGCATGAACAATATCATCTGAAGATAAAGCGATTTGTGTCTTCTTTTAGGAAGAAGGTGTTTTTTTGTTGGATGAGAGAGTTTCTTTGTGCTAGGTAGAAGCATGACTCTGCCATTGTCTTTTCCAGAAGTTGACTTTGGTATGGTGAAAGAGGTGTCTATAGATGCTAAGTTGACAAAGGCAGAGCCTGCTGGAGTTGCTTTGTGCCAACTTGACTTGACTGGAGCCTTGTCTCCCCACACTCACTTCACTGAGTGAAGACATTTCACATGAGACAGGGAAAATGCATGCCAGAAAAGAGGAAGCAAGGAGGCAGCCATCTCCCTGTGCTCAGCAAGGCAGGCAGGGCACGCAGCCCTGTCCCACACCCTGCTAATTTGCCAGCTGTCTGTCAGTCTGACCCGCTGACAGCAGTGGCCCAGCCCTCTCTCTGCCAGGAACTTCAGTTTCTCCGGCTGCTCTGTGATGAGGGCACTGAGTCTGCTGCAGACAGCACAAACACAAACGGAGGAGCTTCCAGGCAGTGAGTGACAGACGAGGTTCCGCCCATGCTTGTGGCACCTTGAAGTCAGCTCAGCCTTCCAGTCTGCAGCTCCCCCTTGTCCCCATTCTTCAGGTCTTTCTTCTGGTTCTGACAGGTTGCTTTTTGGTATCAGCCTCATGGATAGTGATTGAATTATGTGTCCTCCCTCACATGAATATCTTGAAGTCCTAGCTCCCAGTCCTTCAGAATGTGATCTTATGTCATCGCAAATGTAATTGACAAGGATGTGTTCATGCCAGAGAAGGATGGGCTCTAATTCACTGCAATCGCTGTCCATGGGCAGATGAAGACACAGGGGAGACCAGCATGTGGCAGCGGAGGAGAGCCACCAGTGTGCTGAGGCTGCACGCCAAGGAGTGCCACAGACTCTTACCAGACTCCAGCAAGAGGAAGGAGGCAGCCTCCCCAGCAGGTTCCCGAGGAGGCACGGCTCTGCTTACACTTTGATTTTCAGACTTTTAGTCTCCAGAGCTGTGAGACAATAAAATTCTGTTATTTTAAGCCCCTTAGTTTGTAGCACTTTGTGATAGTATCCCCATGGCAAACAAAAATACAGAGCTCCCACAATTGCATAAGTTCAAATCTCTCAAAATGTCTTCTATCATCTATTTAATCTATCTAACCTGTCATCTATCTATCTATCTATCTATCTATCTATCTATCTATCTATCTATCTATCTATCTATCTATCATCTATCTATCTAATCTATCTATCTATCTATCTATCTATCTATCTATCTATCTATCTATCTATCTATCTAATCTATCTATCTTCATCCTGTCTTCATCATCATCATCATCGTCATCATTTATCTATTAAAATATATTTTCTAGGGGTTCTGCTTCCATGGTCAGACCCTGACTGATACAAGAGATGATTTTTCAATTCTTTTGAAGAAATGCTGGATGGAATTGCTAGGTATATCTTTAGCTTTTGTAGAAACTGGAATACTTTTTTTTTTCAGTACCAAGGATTGAATTCAGGACCCTGCACTTGCCAGGTAGGCACTTATTGTACTGTGCTATCTCCCTAGACATACTTTTTACCAAGTGTTTTACTCACAGGTTTGACACTTTTACTGTTGCTGTCTTACATTCTTTCCAGGAGTGGTGGTGCTCTACCCTCTTGCTGACCACTTAAATAGACGTGCAGGGTAACCAGGTTGTGTTCCTAATTTACACTTCCCTGATGACTAGCAATGTTGAACATCTTTTTATTAACTTATTGCTTACTTACATGTATTTTTCTGAAATGTTTGTTATTTATTTATTTTGATGTTAGCAATTGAACCCTTGGCCTTCCACATGCTAAGGGCACATTCTACCACCAAATGACACAGCCAGACCCAGTTTATTGTTTTTTTTTGGTGGTACTGCAGAGTGAGCCTACGGGATTTTTAAATTCTTTTATTTATTTATTTTTATTTTTATTGAACAACAAATAGCAATGAGACAGTTTCAAGACAAATTAACAGGACAGATTCAGTAAATTAATACATTGCAAACTGTTTTCATAATGTTTTGGTATTGTACAAGATTCATACATGATATTATACTTACAGACACTATTATAGCAGATGTCTCTAATCAGTGAATTAAGAGAGTGTAGCTATATACTTATTTTATTTTTTTATAGTTGAATTATATCATAGGTTCAATAATTAATACTTTCTACCTTGTTATCTTCCTAGAGGTTGTCGATAGTACTAGGAGCTGATATAATATCTTGTCCAACCACTATTAGTGCAAATCTTGCTTCTCATAGAACTATGCAGAAGCACAGCATATTTATCCTAACTGTACTGTTTATACACACACATCATGGTTCTTCCTTTGTATCCCCCTTTTTTTTGTCTAGACCTGTCAAAGATGGGTACTACCTTGTCATTAAACCATTTTAGGTGCTTGAACTCAGTGACACAATCCAACACAGTCCCTCAGTCCACAATAATAGTGAGTAATCTGAAGAAGTTGTTGACTATAGCCATTTACAGCTCAACTTATTGCTATGGCCCCATTTTATATACCTCATTTTTATACTTTTCTGCTGGATGGTTAAGACCAAGATAGAAATGTAGCTTTTGTTTTGGATGAGGTAGGTGAAGTCCCCTCAGGGTTTATCTTGTAATCCTGTACCTTACTCTGTAGATCCTTTGTCTGTGTGGATGAGTCATGGCCAATGCTTGACCAGTTTGCTCTTTGTGAGAGCCTGAGAGAAAGTTTTCTCTCCATGTGACTCTCCTCAGGCACACTATAGATCTTCAGTGTCTTTCCTCTGTGGCTCCATAATATCCTTGATCAGAAAATTTGGGGCACAACTGAGTTTCATGATGCTACAGTATAGGTTCTCCTATGTTCTGAGTCTTCACTGACCTTGAAAGGCTAGGGCCAAAATGTTGGCTGGCCTTGTGGCTCTTCTATTTCTCCAATTTTGATCTGTGAACTTAGGTTGTTAACCATCCAGAAGAAAAGCTGATTATTGCCCTGCAGTATACGCCATTCACTTTGCCCTATCTGACTCAATTCTTTTTAGTTGTACATTGTTATTTATATTTCTTCTTTGACTTCTTATACTAGGGAGACTATGATATTTGCACATGTGTGTCTGGTTTATTTCACTTATGAGTATACGTTCAAGTGGCATCCACTTCAATATAAATGCTTCAAGTTTATCATTCTTTATAGCTGAATAATACTCCATTTTATAGAAATACCACATCTTTTTCAACCATACCTCATGTGACAGACATCTTGGTTGTTTTCAAGATTTTGCTATCACAAATTGTGCTGTTATAAACATAGGTACACATATATCACTATGATATAATATTTTCAGTTCCTCTGGGAAAATTCCCAGTAGGAGGATAGCCGGCTTGAATGGGATTTCCAGTCCTAGTTTTGTGAGGAGTCTCCACACTGATCTCCAGAATGGTTGTAGTAGTCTACATTCCCACCAACAGTGGAGAAGTGTTCCCTTTTCCCCATAACCTCTCCATTTGTTGTTGGTTGATTTCTTTATGATAGCCATTCTTTCTGGAATGGTACCTCAGTGTTTTTATTTGCATTTCATGGATGGCTAGCGATGTGGAACATTTTTTCATATATTTATTCGTTTCTTTAATTTCGTCCTCTGAGAATTGTGTATTCATCTTGGATGCCCATTTCTGGATTGGGCCTTTAAATTTGAGGGCTCTAATATATCCTAGTTCTTTATATATTCTAGACAGAAGACCTTTGTCTGATTGCTTATTAGTTAGGATTTTTTCAAAATTAGTGGGTTATCTTTTCACGTTGTTGACAATTTCTTTTGATGTGCAGAAACTCCTCAGGAAGAGTTGATCCCTTTTTATTCTTTTGTACAGGGTCTTGCTATGCAGCTCAAGACTCGTAGTGACCCTTATGTCTCACTTGTCATGATCCTCCCCAGTGCTGAGATTATAGGTGTGCACCATCACACCCAGCTTTGAGGATGGCATGGCACTTCCGGGGTTCTGGGGATGAGCTTAGGTAGCTGAGCTATCTCCCCAGCCTGAACCTAAGGCATTTTAATTGAACTACATTACAGCTCTCTTTTATTGTTTTACTTTGCGAAAGGGTATTGCCAAGTTGTTTAGACTGGTGTTAAATTTGTGATCTTCCTGCCTCAAACTCCCAGAGTATTGGGATTATAGTCATGTGCTGCCATGATCTGCCAATTTACTAATTTTTAAAATGGGATTGTTTATCATTGATGTGGAATAGTTATAATATTTATGAATTTTGGATGTAAGTCATTTGTCAGATTTATGTAGTGTTAATATTTTCTTCCTGCTTGTGGCTTGCCTTTTTATTTTCTTAATGGTGTCTTTTGAAGAGCAGAAGTTTTAAATTTTGATGAAGTGGATTTATTGATTTTCTTCTTACATGGTTTATATTTTTAGTGTTATCTGAGAAATATTCATCTTCATGATTACAGAGACTTTCTCCTCTGTTTTATTCTAGAAATTTTATATTTTTATCTTTTATGTTTAACTTTAAGATTCATATCTAACTATATTTTGTGTAATTTACTTGGAAGGGTTAAGGTCACTTTCTTTATCATATGAATGTCTGGACGCCTTTGTTTGTTTTGGGGACAGGGTCTCATGTAGTTCAGGCCAACTTTGAACTTGCTTATGTAGCCCAAACTGGCCTAGAACTCATGGTGATTCTGCTGCCTCAGACTCCCAGGTACTGGATTACAGGATTTGTAACCATGCCCAGCTGTGCAGTAGCCTTCTTTGAAAGGATTTTCCTTTCCTTATTGCATTAGTTTGTCAAAAGTCAGTTGAAGGGCTGGGGAGATAGCTCAGCAACATAAGTGCCTGCCTGGCAAACGCAAGGTACTGAGTTCAGTCCCCATTACAACAACAACAACAACAAAGTCAATTGAATACATATGAGCATCACAATTTCTTTCAGAGCTGAGGGTCAGACCAGGGTTTGGCACATGCGAAGCATGTGTTTTACTGCTGCGCTGCAACCCCTAGCCTGAGCATCATACTTTTCAATGCACTGGAAGGGCACCTGCTTGTCTCACTCTCCTCTTGCTGAAGCACAATACCAGACTTACTGGAGAGGTTTACTTTGGCTCATGCTTCATTCCCTGTTCAGCTGGCTCCAAGGCAGGACAGCACAATAGCAGCTCACAGTGGTGGAGAGCTGCTCACTTCAGAAAGCAAGGAGTGAAGGGTGGAGCTAGGGAGGGAGTTATACACCTCCAAGGAACACCCCAGGGACTCCTCTCTGTACCAGAACTGTGTCCTAATGCTACGTCAGCTGCATGGCCCCCACCATCCAATCACCTTCCACAAGCCTTGCCTCTGAGAGCACGAGGCTTCGGGGAGGCATCCAAATATAAAGCATAATTCTTGAGTGAGGCCACACCCATTGCTGATCTTTACAGTCTCTAAGATGAGGCGGGGAGCAGCAAGCGCACGTGCAGGACTGTTTTATCAGAGATCCTTTCCGTGGTGCCAGCTTTGAGGGACCACTGCAGTGATCGCTTGCCCAGATTTATGGTTCACTGTGGGAAGAGAGCAAGAGATGAAACAGGTGCAGGCAGGCATCTGGGATGACCAGAGGTTTGTGGGGAGCAAGGGGCCCCAAGGCACCCAGAACCCTAGTATTTATTCATTACACCTGAGTCGAGGTCGGTGTGTGAAGGGCAGTGGGTATTTCTGGGGAAAGTACTGGCAACTACTACAGTGGGCTAGGAAGAAACAGAGTTTTCTTGCAAGGACAAGGACGAGAGAGGAGGCAATGAGGAGTCTGTAGTTTCCGCAGATGCCTTCTCCTCTCCAGCAGGTCTTCTCTTGCCCTGTGAGCACCACAGCAGTCATTAACCCTCGGGCTTCCAGCTGTGACTAGAAAAGAGCAAAGAGTTTGCTTGGTCTGATCTGGTCCAAAAATCAGGACAAGGACAAGCTTTGGATGTCTCCTAAACTCAATTTATACTTTGTGGTCCCCAGAGAGGTCTAGCCTTTGTGTATGCAACGTGCTGCACAGTGTAGTATGTCCCACTCTTATGGGTCACCTGCTTACTTTTCCTACAAACCCATAAACAATGTGCTGTTGTGTGTGTGAGGAGAGAGAGCAGAACTTCTGTAGGTACAGTGTTGGTTTCTTGCCATTGGTGTGTGTGTGTCCATGGGCTTCTACTTCTAATTGCTTGCTCTGCACTGATGTGACCAGCTTAGAACTGGAGATACTATAGGTCATACCTATAAATGTCACTTTGATTTGTAAAGCACCTACTTTAGTGCTCTGAGTATGCATGAAATTCTATCAGTCCCATTTCAAGTTACCACAAATGCACTGCCTCTCAGGTTGCTCATTGATAGCATGATGATTCATCTCAGTGCAGCTCAATTCAGTTCAGAGCCGTGGACTCTTCATGGGGAGAAAGGCCATCTGACTGTAGCCAGGGATGCAGAAATGACACGCTAGGTTGGGATGATTTGGGTCCTTGAAGACCACCAGTATGTGACATATTGGGGAAACCTTGTCTGGTCTTTCTTCATGTCATTTACCTTACATCACTATTGGCTTCAATATTATTTTGATCAACTGAAATGGAAGTTGTGTAACCACGGACAGCTTGCATCTGCCGACCCCGGCTGTATCTCTAGGTCTCAGTGTGGACCCCCTCTCCTGTGTCCTCATCCTTCTGCCTTCATGCACATAGATCCTGGCCCCGCTGAACACAGAGGCAACTTTGAATGGGAGGTGAGAAGAAGAAATGGCAAGAGATGGCAAGATGCATCCTGAGGTGAGGAAGAAGGATGCATGGATGTTACTGCTTGACAGCCTGGCATTGTGGCCCTGTGTTGCCATGGTGATGGAGGTGCAAGGATGCTAAGTATATGTGTAGCCTTGTGTTTTTAAGTAGCAGCTGGTCAGTGCCACTGTGATCCCTGGATTCCCGCCCCTCTGAGGCATTGCTTGGCCCCAGCTGTCCTGATCTCTGTTGACAAATGGTTGTCCTTCACAGTCAAACTACTTACAGTGCTCTAATTAATGAATGTGCTAATTATCCCTACCTTCTCGCAGCACATTTGTCTAACTAACCTGCCACACACAGATAAGTGCTGCATCTGTGTAAGTAGGAGGGAGCAGAGGTTGGGGAAGGGGTGGAGTCCCCAGCTGTGGAGCTGTGGGATTTATCTTGTTAAATTACCTTTACCAGTGGCTAGGTATCGAGGGGGATACATTATTTTTTGCAATGTGTCAGTGTTTTTCTTTCTTTGCTTTTAGAAAATCTCTCCTCAGGAGTAGACAGGCCATGGTTTGCTGGCCTAGAAGAGGATTGCTAAACACAGGTGCAGAAGGACCAGGGAGTCCTCCTAATTCTGGAGATGGTTCCAGAACAGTGTAGGGTGCTTATAATGACAGAACAAACCATTAGATAGGCTTGCATTTGCATCCTGGCTCTGTGCTTTGCATCATCTGTGTCCTTGAGCAGAACTCAGGCGGTGCTGGGTGTGTGTGTGGGGGGGGTGGGGAGATTTCTTTTCCCTTGCAGTGCTACAGAGTCTCTGTGGGACTCTTGGCACAGGGCCAGGCACAAACCAGGTCCCTGGACACAGCCCTCTGGTGCCTCCAGTTGTGGCCCAGTGCTGTGGGTGCTGCTCTCAGACCCTCCTCTGAGACAGAGGGTCATTTCATGCCCAACCCTACCCGGCACCCCTGCCTTTTTGTTCTGTCTCAGTGGCTCTCTATTGAGATGGATGGCGTTTCTGGAGTCTTTGCCTCTCATAAGTGCTCCTCTGTAGCTGCAGCCAGAATCTTAATGGGAACACTGTAATTTAAGGACCATCTCAGCTATTAATGCACACTTCCTGGATGAAGTGGACTTGTGCCGCCAGTATGAGCTTTCTGTACTGCAGGGACTCTTGGGAGCTGGGGGGGGCATCCTGGCACCTGCAACCAGGCACCTCCTTAGCCTTGTAAAGTACAAATGGCTGGGCATATTCCCCTCAGTTTGGGGGGCTCTGGAAGGCTTGTGACCCCGTTGAGAGCAGCCAGCCTTCTGATCACTGCCCATCTGTGGGCCGGGCTGATTTCCTGTGTGCTGGCTGCCTTGTGCACTCTGCCTCTGGGTGCTGTTTTTTGTGTGCTGGCACACCAGGCATGCATGTCCTTGCCATAAAAGTGAACAAGAGCAAGAAGGACATAGGAACGAGATGCCAGTACAAGACAGAGAAACTACTTTAAGACCTGGATCGTGCACATCTGTAATCCCAGCATGTAGAAGGCTGAAGCAGGAGGATCGCCATGAGTTCTAGGCCAGCCTGAGCTACATAACAAGAACCTAAAACAAAATGAAACAGAACAAAAGCAAATAAAATATGTTAAAGAAAACACAAGAAATTTGGATGTTGATTATAGATCATTTGTTTTTGCTGTGGTGATTGTAGGAACTACCTGCTCTTTCATTTTCCTGTTATCTAATTGCCCTTGGGAGTGGATGCTTGGTCAGCTCAGATCAATGAAGTTGACCTCAAGAGTTTAGATGAGAGAAATATGGCAGGTGGCAGAAGATATAAAGTATGAAACTCCTCGGTTGTAGCTGGACATATTTTCTACTGTGTGGAGAAAAATGCTCTGCAGAGAGAATAGATGCGATGTGCTTAGAACAGCTGGAAGGGAGAGGGAAAGATAAGGGAGAGGGAAGAAAGGTAGGGAAGGGGGAGGAGGAGGGGAGCAGGGAGAAGGAGCCCTTCTGGACTGCTGTATCAGAGAGAGAGATTAACTTTCTAGCTACAAGGTTGAAACCTCTCTATGCTTTTCAACTTTTTGTTGCCCAGTTATTTAGGTTCTTTGAGCTCATAAATTTGTCTTTTTGCCCAAAGTGGCTTGAACTAAGTTTTTATTACTCATAACAATATTATTTTTTAAAAGATAGCTGGCTTTCTCTTTGTATGTATCATCACTCAGATATGCTGAATATTATTAAAAGGGTCAACTCTTTATGGAGGTTAAAACTTCTTGGCCTCTGAAATCTAAACCACCTAAAACTTACCAAGCTGCACATACAAATGAGATCTCCCTGAGGTACTGCAACAATCTCGCTAGACTTGAACATGTAGCCTTACAATAATCCCTAGATGGTTTATTTTGGGTAACTTAACTAGGCTGCAGGGTGCCCAGATGTCTGGTAGGACATCTTTCCTGGAGGCGTCTGTGAGGATATTTCTAGAGGAGATTAACATCTGACATCCTTGGACTAAATAAAGATCTGCCCTTGTTAATGGAGGTGGACACTGTTTAATCCACTGAGGGCCTAAATAGAACAAAAGGTGGAGGATGAGTGGATTCCCTCTTCGGCTTGGGGTGGGACAACCATCTACTCCTGCACTGGGTATCAGAGCTCCAGGTGCAATCCAGCTTTTGGACAAAGACCTGTTGTACAGTTGGCCTCCCCAGTTACCAGGCCTCTGAGCTGAGACTGACATCCACCCCCAGCTTTCCTGGTTCTCAAGGCAGCAGACAGCAGATCATAGCACTGTTTGACCTTCATAACTATGAGCCAATTCTTTCTTCTTTTTTTTTTTAATTATTAATTTTTTTTTTTTTTTTTTTTTTTTGGTGCTAGAGGTTGAACTCAGGACCTGTGCTTGCCTGGCAGGTGCTTATTCTACTGAGCTATCTCCCCATCCCTAATTTATTTTTCAAAGAGAATATAACTTAGAATTAAAACAGAAAATATTACAAGTGTTACAGAATTTCACTTAACAAAGTAACATGAATTTCACAGTACTTGTCATACATAGCATCAAATTTATTTTATTTTTATTTATTTGAATTAGGGTCTTGCTACACAAGTGTAGTGGTCCTCATGTCTCAGTTTCTCCAGTGCTGAGATTACAGGCATGCACCAGAGGTGGCATGAGGATATAATGTATGAAACTCCTCGGTTGTAGCTGGACATATTTTCTACTGTGTGGAGAAAAATGCTCTGCCAAGTTACAGGGCATGCAGTACTGGGAAGTCAATTTGGGTCATTGCACTTGCCTTGCAGGTGCTTCGAATGCCAAGCTATCTCCCCAGCCAGCGAGACAATTCTTATAACAAATGTGTCTTTCAGGAGAACCCTAACCCAGTGTAGATTCTGTACTATATCTACAGGGTGTACACTCCCTAAAAAACTGAGTGCACTCAGGAGTGTCAGGAGCCTCCTGTCTGTCCCTGTTGCTACCTTCTGCACACCGAAGTGCTATACGCGCCCCTACCAACATCTTTCTCTTGAAGTTGAACCAAGGACACTGCTGGTACAGGTGTGGAAGCATTGTCTCTTCCTGAACTTTGCCTTTCTCATGCTTCTTTGTGCCACCTGTGGTAGTGGCTGATATTCTCTTTCAAAATGAGGTTTTTATAAAAGCACTTCTTAATCAATGACAAATAGTGCAGTCTTGGAGAAAGATTGCAGGAAGCTTGCTTTCTCTGTATGAACTGCAAGGTATAGTGGTTCACACAGAGAAACCTGTCATGCTCAGTGACAGGAGAAAGCCTTCCCAGCCCAGTCCTCCCTGGAGGTCTAGTCTTGCCCTTTCTGTCTTTAGTTATTTTCATTAGTGTTTTATTCTGTAGGAACGGAGACATGAACTGTATCGTACACATTTGCCTCCCTTTTTTCCTCCCTCCCACCTCTCTTCTTCCTTCCCTCCTTTCCTTCCCTCTTCCCTCCCTTCCTCCTTATGTAGTTACAATTTTTTTTTTTTTTTTTTTTTTTTTTTTTTTTTTTTTTTTTTTTTTTTTTTTTTTTTGTATTTAGGCAGGTTCTAAAGGGTGTTCAGGGTCTCACTACTAGATCAGACTTATAGTGATCTGCCTGTTTATAGCCTCCCAAGTGCTGGGATTACAAGCACTGCCACCACGCCCAATCTCAATCTCACTGTCTCAGCATGCCCCATGGGCAGGGCCAGCAAGGCAGGCCAGGGGATGAACTCCAGGCCCCGTGTCTGCCTAAGCAGATGCTTTAACCCGCTGAGCTATGTGGCCTGCCCATGTGGTTACTACTGTGATTCCCACTAGGAGTTAAGTGTCCTTTTCCTCCTAGGAGTTCAAGGAGCAAAGGATAGTTCTCGTTTTGATACTACATGCATAAAACGTGCCATTTGTCCGTTCTTTCTCTTTGTTGCTGCCAGAGTCTCTGGTTCCTACAGGGGGTGCATGCTGGTCAGGGCTTGTTTCAAGATTTGTTCCAGATGTTCAGGGAGGCCTTCCATGACTGACGAGCAGGGCAGGAAAGTGTGCTGGCCCAGCCCATCTGCCTCTGCCTGTACCCTGCTTCTCCTGCTACTTCCAGATGCGTCAGGGGCAACACAAAATTGAGGAAATGGAAGAAGAAGGGGGATGGAGGACAAGGAGGAGGAGAAAGAAGAAGAGGAGAAGGAGGAGGAGGAGGAGGAGGAGGAGGAAGGCAGCACTGTGTAAGCCAGCTGGGGACCTTTGGAAGTTCTAATGATGAAAGGCTTAGCGCAGCCTGCACTTCCTCTTCCTGCTCAGCGCAGGCGGCAGTGCTCAGCCACGCCCGTGTCCTGTGGAGAGCCTGGAGCAAGCATGGATCAGGAGGCCGTGGGCAACGTCGTCCTGTTGGCTATTGTTACCCTCATCAGCGTGGTCCAGAATGGTAAGGGAAAGGGGTGGTGTGTACGTGTGAGACAGGTGTGTTGTGTGTGTGTACCTGCAATTTTGTGTTGTCTCTATTCATTTCCTTTTGACAGTAAAGGCTGTGTGTACTTTTATGCGAATGGGACATTTTCCTCCATCTGATCTTTCTTTCCCTGTGGGGTGATGTCTAGTCAGCTTTGCAGAGAAAAGGCAGCAATGCAAAGTTTCTTCTTCTTCTTCTTCTTCTTCTTTCTTTCTTTATTTATTTTTCTCTTTTTAAGCCCTCACAGAACTGTCTTTAAGCTGCATTTAGCTATTAATGTGTTCTGGGAAAGAGTAGAAGTGAGGTGCCTAGGAAAGAGACATCACACACACACACACACACACACACACACACACACTCACTCACTCACACACTCACTCAGATTCCAGGCTTAACTCACCTTCTTGAATGCAAGAGGTTACCTGTGTTCTGTAGGCTGAATAAAGGGGGAAGTGAGTCTTGCAGGTGTAAGGGGGAAATAAATATATTGTTGCTTTGCTTCCATCTTTTATTTTTCTTTTGAAAAAGAAAATGCTTTTTCTCTAGCAAAGTATAATTTTTGAAGTATTTTTCATATTCATTATATACAGAGAGAGCAGGGAGAAGAGGGGCAATGAGAGAAGAACAGTAGGAGGAAGGGAGTAAGGGAGGAAGAGAGAAAGAGAGGGAGGGAAGGGGGGAGGGAGTGAGGGAGAGAGAGTTTCCTTGTAATTTGCCTTCTCATTAACATTGCTCTCTGTATGAAACCAGACAGGACATCCAAGACTGAAAAAGGAAGGAAGGGTGGTGGCATAGAATATTGTTATAGGACTCTCTAACAGTTTTGTGTTTTACAGTTTAATAAGATGTAAAAGGTAATTGCTAAGGGAAAGTGCCATGGCTTAATGACAGTAACTGAACATTTACGCACTGGCAAACTCTGGAAGTGTCAATATTGGTGTGTTCCGGGGTCTGTCCCCATCTCGAACGAGCCACATACTGTGATCCCCCTCTGGACCTAGAGCCAGGTTTCCGCTCCACCTCCCACATCAGAGTGTGCAGCTTTGCACACTCCAAGCATATTTCCTCTCTGGAGCTGTGGTTCGCAGCTTTGGAGCCAAACATTTCACTCAAAATTGCACACAATCATGTTGCAGCTTAGAAAGGGAACCAGTGGCTTATTAAGCCGCCACTTCCTCAACCCATTGCTGTTTCCTGCAGGGCTTCCTTGGCCCTATGAATGGGCAAGGGCTTTCGGTAAATATTCAAGCCGTGTGTGCCTCCAGAGACCTTGCTCTGCAAAGAATTCTGGCCACTTGGGGATACCCAGCGACAAAGACAGCTTCAGGAAAGGACAACAAGGGCCATCAAGATAGCTCAGAAAACTAAGCATCTGCTTAGGCAAGTGCAGGAACCAGGGTTCAGTCCCTGGCACCATGTGCCATGTCAGTCCCACCCCTGGTGCACTGAGCTGGCCACCAAGACTAGGCGTGGTGGCACATGCCTATAATCCCAGTGCTGGGGAGGCTGAGACAGAAGGATTACTGCAAGCCCGAGCTGCATAGTGAGACCCTGTACCAAATACATTTAAAAAAAAGACAAAAAGAAAATAAAAGGACAGCAGTAACTGTGATCCCCCCAGCTTTGAAGACGGTTGCATGATAGGCTGTGGAGCACCCGCTCATCCTTGTTAGAGTCTCAGATCTGGCCTCCCCTTCTACTCATCAGATGGCAGGGGACCCCAGTGCTCTCACCTGCTCCTGCAGGGCTAGGTTCAGCTGGGAGGTTCAGGTTCATTCTCATCTGGTTCCTCTCAGTTCAGAGAGAAGTAGAGAAGCTATCTGACTATTTGGGTGAATAGAACCTCTTCTCCTCCTCCAACTGAGATGACAGGGACAAGGTCCTACTTTATCCCAAAGCTACTGGCTTCTCCGCAGCAGCATAGGAAACTTTGAACAGAATGGGGGGAATGGTAAGAGTCCTAATGTTTTTTGGCCAATGGGATGAAATCTTCTATAGCACAAATGGGAGAGGAGGTGCAATTACAGATGGCCAAATGTCAGTATCTTCACAAGCACACTTTAAGGCCTCACAAACCATGTGAAATAGATAAGAACAAAATACACAACCACATGAACAGAGCTCCACAGCCTGCTTCATTGGAGAGATACAAGTGTGGATCAAAGGGCAGCTACATTTTTAGGCTGGAGAATTTCTCCTATTGAGCAAACAGAAGAACAGGGTGAGCTAGCAGGGCATGCAATTATCACCCGTCTCTTCTCAGCTAGGACAGTGTGTGGCCAGAATGACTTTGTGCAGAGTTGTCCCACTTGTACTTGGGAAGAGAGCTTCTGCTGCCCGTGGAAAGCCACAGAAAGCCCCCTGCATGCCTCTCAGAGGTTGGTCATGCTTTCTTCTTAGGAAGATGTGAACTCCCTAGCTGGTGCAGATATCCTCTCTGAGGATTTGTTCTGAGCAACGAGAAAATTCAAATAGGTTCAGAGATAACACCTTCACTTGTTTGTACTGTGAGTTTTTAGGCAAACACAGAGGTCTAGATGTACATTCAAGCCTCTCTTTGCAATTTTAATTAACCTCAATGCTGCAACACTAAACCTATCTTGCAGAGTTCAAAAAAATATGCAAAAACCGTGCTCCTCTCTCCCTACCCCCAAGTACCATTCTGGAGCTCTCCTGTTAGTTTTGAAAAGCTTTTCCCTACTGTTAGCAGGCACTAACACTCTGTGTCTCAAGGCAACAAGGTACAGTACCAAACATGACCATGACAGCGTGTGGCCATGGTCGCGTACACTGTGGAGCTGATTTTGGAGAATGGGCACAGCTGCCTCCCGCAATGGCTTCCTCTGCCCCCAAGTGCTATTTAGTCATCACAATCTCTGAACTTGTGCCCCTTCTACCTCCATCCAGCAGAAAGCAAAATGTGGCAGGACAAGGCAAATTGAAAATCCAGATCAGAACCATCAAAGCCTAAGTTCCCAGGGAGCACAGATGGATGCATTTTCCATGAACAGCAGCAGAGAAGCTTCATTTTTCTCCTGCTGAGGAGCCAACATCTCTGACAGGAAGAAACCCAGGAAAAACACAGGTGTTTCTTGACTTATCATGATTCAAGTTATGATTATGAAACTTTATAATAGTGCAAAAATATACTCATAGAATCATTCTGTGTTTTCCACCTTCAGTGAAAATTGTATGAAATACTCAATAATATAAAATTGGCTTTACCCAACTGTAAGTTAATGGAAGTGTTCTTTGCATGTTTAGAAGAACCTAAGCTGAGATGAGCAACAGGCCTGGGTGTATTGAATGCATTCTGACTTACTGTAGTCTCAAGTTATGACGGGTTTATTGGCAAGTAATTTCATTGTAAATAGAGAAGCATCTGCCTTTGGGGAAAATGATTTCTGCTGGAAACCAAATTAATGAGATTTGAGACTGAGAGAAGGTGAGCGAAGGGGCAGAGGGCTGCAGGGCACTGCAGAAGACAGTGTGGTGAGAGCTGAGAATACAAGGAGAGGGTGGCCCCGGCGGGCATCTGTTCCCACAGCCCCTCTGGTTGTATGATGAGGTGGGAGGAGCTAGCATCCTCCTCTCTCCTCCAGGAGAAGCAGCCTCCTAGAAGTTGATTCTTGCTCTGTGGCCAATAAGGAAGACGGCACGGGCCTGCAGTGTTGGGGAGCATCGTGCTAAAGAGGGAAGCTGAGTGCTCCTTGTTCCTGCTGTGCCATTCCAGCCCTCACGCTCACAAAGAGCTTCACACGTACCAGGTCTGAAGGCTCAGCCATGCAACTCAGCATTCGATGGGTTCTACATGCAGAATCATGGACTCATGAGGCAACCTCAGTGCAAGAATCTTTACATCACCCCCAACTTCTCCTGCACGTACACTAGAGTAATGGGGCACTTGTACATCCCTGCACCTGCCTCTTCCATGCCCAGGCCTGTTGGCAGGTCACTTTGGGCAAGCATGAGGCTTGATCTGCTCATTGTATCTTCTTCACCTTTAATCCCTATATCCAGGCAATACACATGATTACCCATTCCTGTTTTACAGATGTGCAGCTAGGCTGGACATGTCACACCATTGGTGGGAAGTCCCAAAGCCAGTAAGGGTAGAGCTGGGGTTCTAAGTTAAACATCTGACTACAGAAAGGAGACACTTACATCATTTAGATTGCCTGACATTGATTAATTCCAGCCCTCACTACTTAGGAAGTTCTTTATTATAAGCTGAAATCTGCCCTGCATCTGCTGTCCCATGGTCCTGGTACTGCTGTCTAGAAAAACTTAAGACTGCGTCTGCTGCTTCTGCAATATATCATTTTTTTTCTCTCTCTCTCTCTCTTTCTTTCTTTTTTTTTTTTTTTTTTTTTTTGCGGAACTGGGGATTGAACTGAGACCCTTGCGCGTGCCAGGGAAGCGCTTATTCTACTGAGCCATTTCCCAGACTCTCATTTCTCATTTTTTAACTTCTCTGACCTGCAGATTTTTTACCTGAGAAGTAGAGCTACCAATAATCCTTATACGTGGTTGTTGAAGGCACTGCATGAGGCAACCTAGGTACAGTAGCTGGCAGTCTCCAGCATGCAGAGGTGCTCCACGGCAGTTTGCAGCCCCGTCTGCATGTGTCTCTTGCTAGTTTTGGCTCATTGTTAGCAGCCAGCCCAGATCAATGTGCTCATGGTCCTTGGGTTCACTTCTGCAGCCTACCATAGGGTCACAAGGGAAAGGGCAGTGAATGGGCAGCAAGGAGCAGACAAAGTAGCCAGTGCTTACAGATGTTGCTTCAAAAGGAAGGAGAGGTATATCCTCATGGAACTGGGCAGACTGGCTTTTGTTTCGTTTTGTGGATAGGAAAGGTCTGAGGCTGTTGCAAGGATAAAGAGGAGGAAAAGAGGCTGATATGGGAGCAGTGATGATGTACAAAGGAGGGTGAGAGAATTGACTGGGGTCATAGGTGGGGGGCTGAACCTGGGGAAAAGCAGGTGTTCATTTTTCTGAACAAAGAAAAAAAGAAAGGAGAGAGGTAGATGCAGAGAAGGATACCCAAGTTGTGCTGCTAGATGAGGAAAGAACATGAGTTTCTTAACCTGTTTGTTCGCACAGAGCAAGGGACACCATTTCGGGTTCTGGATTTTCTCTTGTTCTCTCTGCTGAGTATTACACTGGGCAGGTGTATTGTATGCTACATGGCAGATGGAATCGTGCAGCTGGCTTTCCCATGGCAGCAAGGAGGGACACATCCCCATGTGCTTGGTTGAGATGGGAATTTCCAGCATCTCCACACTCATTTTGTGAGGAAGTTTTTTTGATCTCCTTGAGTGGCGGTATCCTTGTCCACAGAATGGGGACAGTTCTTCTTGCTCACAGAGCCTGCACATGGCTCAGTGGGGGCCTGCGTGCCACAGCCTACCTGAATGCAAAAGGTCTCTTCTTTGTACAAAATAGCTGTACAGACAGGCTCACACGGGCATGCGCCTACAGAAAGAGTGCATTTTCCCCAAATGAAAGGCTTTTGTTATGATTTGTGTCTAGTTGTCCCTCCCAAAGCCTCTCAGGCATGGGTCAGGGACTTCTAGAGTTTGAGATTAACTCATGATCAAGGCTGGGTTTATGGATTTTAGTACTGCTGGGATTATGGGTGTGAGTACTTTCCCCAACCTGGGGCAGAGAGCCTGAATACAATTTAAGAGAGACAGACTTCCTGTCTGTAGCCATGGTTGCTGCTAGGCCTCCCTTTTGCTGTCCTGCTCTTTGCTGTTGCCATGAAATGTTGCCCTCTGCCATGTGCTGCTCTGCCTTGCAGCCAGCTGAGTATGGACTGAAGGCTCCAGTAACTGTGAGCTAAATAAACCTTTTTTTTTTTCTTCATTTTGGGTGTTGGGTATTTGTCCCAGCAATGAGAGAACAGAAACTGAGACAGCTTTTATTCATCTGCACAACTTGTAAGGATGGGCTTTGCACACCTATTTTATTTTTTATATTTTGGAGACAGGGTCTTGCTATGCAGGTCAGGCTGGCCTTGAATTCATTGTATAGCCATGGCTGGACTTGAACTTGCAGCAGTCTTTTTGCCTCAGAATGAGGAAGATGTGCTTCCTCATTCATCATGCCTGCATAGTGGCAAAATAAACCTAATGTCTTTTTTGAGGTGGCTAACAGAAATTGAAAAAAAGGAGCCCAGCCACCTCCCTTCCTTTCACAAGTTGGAGTACAGTAGTACAATGGAACACAAGAAGGCAGAGAGAGAGAGAGAGAGAGAGAGAGAGAGAGAGAGAGAGAAAGAGAGGAGAGGCATTCATTCTTACACCACTCCATCTAGAGCCACCCCCTGCAAAACTGTCGCCACAGCCTCTGCCCTGCACTCCCCTCCTCCACCCTCCCATGCCTGCTGGCTGCTCTCAAGCAGAATGAGGCTCTGAAGCTCCTCACAAGGCTCCTGTGAAGGTCTCAGGCACTTGGCTGAGCCCAGAAGACTCTTCTTGATGGCTACCTTTGGCCTGGCCCAGGCCTGGCTTTCTCACGGGGTCCACGCTGCCCACCTTGTGGAATGCCTGATGATGTTTTCTTTTTTTTTTCTTTCTTTTTTTTTTTTTTTTTTTTTTTTTTTTTTTTTTTTTTTTTTTTTTTTTTTTTTTTTTTTTTTTTTTTTTTT
>PVKA01002389.1:0-53334 GCA_004027165.1 Ctenomys sociabilis
CTATTAGCAAAAAAAAGAAAATAAATTCATGACTGATTTTTGTGACTATACATAGTAAATAGCTCAGTTCATTGATTTCTTCTTAGAAATCATCCTCTTGATTTCCTTTTCATATATATATATATATATATATATATATATATATATATATATATATATATATATATCTCCAACATTACAACTATAAAACAAAGTGTATTAAAATAAATCTAGAGTTCTTTTTTTTCCTTGCTCCTCTTCTCTATTGCCTGACAGCCATAATATTTGTTTTTTTTTTTTTTAATGTATTTAGGACAGGGTCTACAAGATCTGACTACATAGATTAGACCTGTAGTCATTGTCCTGTTTTCAGCCTCCCAAGCAATGGGATTACAGGCACACACCACCATGCCCAGTCTTAATTACAGTCTCATTGGGCCCATGGGGGATCAAACTATGGCTTCTGCGCTCTGCCTCAACAGGTACTTTTAATCTGATGAGCTGTCTGGCTGGACCTAACAGCCATAAATTTTCAAATTAGTGTTTGTTTTATTCTTCTGTTGTTCCTGGGTGAAAACATTAGCAAGCATGCTTATTTACACATATATCTAGAATAACACATGGATTCTCATATTTTTGAATAAACTCCTCATATTCTTCAATGGAAATTAGATCAGTGAGATGGAGAACTGTTGTGTTCAAACTGACTTCATGGACTTCAAAGTGGTTCCCACTGTCTTCCTAGGTCACGAGGACCTGTGAGCTGCAGGAGGGACCTAGGACTATCATTACCACTGCAGCCCCAGCAGCCCCAGTTCTGTTTTGCATCTTTGACATAGTTTAAATTGGGTCAAACAAGTAATTTTTGATACTAAAAGAAAAATCCAGAGAGCAAATGACCACACGTCATTAACTTGCTGCTGGAAGGGGGTGCTGGGAGACCGCATGCTTCCCATTAACTTCACAGTGGCAGCATGGTCTTGCTGTCTGGGATTGCCTAGACCTAGTACTGAGAAAATCTTCTAGGAGGGAAGAGGAACACCTCATCCATTCAACAGGAGGAGACCTGAGAAACCATTTTGTACATATCTTCATCTAAGGGAATCCCTTATGCATCTTTACAGACTGTCTTTAGCTCTTGAGAGGACAAGAAAAATGCAAAGGAAATTGAAGAGACTTCTAGAGATCAAAGGAAACTTGTTTTGATCTAGTATATACAATTAAAAGTACCTTCTAGAGGTGTATTAAAAATTACCTCCAGAGCTGGAAGCCCAGATGGTACATAGGTGAAGATAAGTTTCTTGTTCTCCTTGCCATATACCACTTTTACCACCTGACACAACCAACCAATCTTGCTCTTGCAGGTTGGCAGGCAGCTTACCCAAGCTAAATACACACATAGGCATCCATGATGTGCATCCCAGGCCTCTCAGATTCTGCCATCAATATTCCCCTAGTTCATGGCACAATTCTTGGTTTACAGTAGATGCTCAGTAGAGATTTGGCAGATGGATGAATGAATGAAAGTATTATTTTATCCTAATGAACCAAGAGGATAGGAGTCTGAAATTTGGGTCATCTCTTTAGAAAGCTGTCAGTCTCTAGTCCTGTGACAGAAGTGCTTTCCAAGTAGCACTTTGCACAGTTGGTGTTTTCCTGTTCTGAATAGCATGAGCCAGAAGAGAGCTGTGTCCTATGAATGTGTGTCCCATTGTGCTTTGAATCTGATGTGTATCTAGGGGACTGGTATGGCTGTCAGAAAGCCCTTTATGAGGTCATCATTCCATACCAGATGTATCCAGATGAAGACAGGTAATACACTTGAGGAGCCATGCCTCACATTGTAGCCCCTCTTTTTAAAAATGTTATCATCAGAAGTCAATTTGATAGCATCAGGAGGAAGCAGTGCCTCCAGTATCTGAAAACCGTGAAGTCACTGCGATATGATGGATTTCAGACTGTATACTTTGGAGAAACTGATATCGCAGAAAGTCTTGTTACTGGGGAAGATGTTGGTAATGGATGCTTCCTACAAACTCCCACTTGGTGTATTGTGCATGCTGGTGGCAGTCAAGGATGGGTGCCTTGGAAATACCGGATGTTCTTGAGAGATGAGCTGTGTACCAAGCAAGAAGACAAGCTCTTCTTTGAGTTCTGTGATGCAGTGAAGAAGGCTTATGGGAAATGTGCGATTGTGGTCAAAGGGAGAAAGCAGCAGAATGAGATGAGGCCCAATGACAACAGAGAGGCTGAAGCCCAGTCCTATATGCCAGTGGTCATTAACTTAACAAGCCTTGTATGTTGCTCTGAGGTAGCCAAACTCTATGGCCATGAGCTCCTCCTTCTGCCTTCCCCTTACAATTACCTGAATCCCCTAGACTCTGCTTGGTCCTCTCTGAAATGGTTTATCATCAATAACAGGAAAGAATTTTGTTTGCATTCCATTGACAATGTCTATTCCTACCAGTATATACTTTTCAGTGATTTAATTGGCAAAGGGATCGAGAGGATAAACCTAAGCAAATGGAGAACAATAGTTAAAAGAGTACAGAGATGGGAAAATTACTATCTTGGGAAATTTTCTTAAGAACAACTGCTCCGACAGTGAAACTCTGCTATACGTATGACCTTTACCAAAAACTTCATTAAGATTTGATTAATGCCTCCAAAGATAGTTACCTCACAGGGATGCTGTGGGGACTGAAATGTTCTAAAGGATGTTGACAAAGTGCTGACTTTACTGGAAGTTTTATTAAAACGTGTTGGCAAATTAGGGGTCTCAACTCTCATTGTTAAGGCTTTTTGAGAGCCAAATCAATGGGATGTTTGGTGTCAACCTTGCACAGAGTCGGATGGTCACTGGTTAGGTGAATAGGGTTAATGAATGGGTGGTAAAAATTTAAGTTTGAAGGGGGAAAAGAAGAACAAAAGATGTGGTTGTGAAACAGGCAAAATAGGACGCCAGTTACTTTTAGCTCAGCAAAATAATCTACTGAGAGGCAGCTTACATTGTGAAGATGGTGGAGAAGTAGGATACTTTGTTTCTTATTGTTCTTCCTTCGCCATGAGCAAGGTGGTGGCCAGAAAACGAGAAGTATCCAGGGAAGTGTAAATCCATCAAGGTAGGGTGGTTGTCCCCAAAATGGAGCTGGGGAGACATGGCTGTGACCGTTCCAGTGGGACCTGGGTGAGTAGGTGGCACGAATCGGGGTCTGTGACCCACTTATCCAACTCCAAGAATCCCAACAGGAGACCATTAGTCTTGGTCATGGAGCTTCCTCCCAGGACTCTGTAGCTGAGCCACCTGAAGCTGGCACACCACCATCTTCTTCCTGTTTAGGGTACCTGTGAACAGATATTATAAGAACCTGTGGTTGTATTTTTCACATTTGTAGAAAAGGGCCTGACATCTATTAAACATATGATAAAATTCACTCTCACTTATATATATTCAGGCAGTAATTTTATAGTTGTAGCAAATGTTCTGAAATCTGTAAAAAAAAATAGCATATGGGATAATGAGGAGGGCTGTGGAGCAGGAGGAATATAGGAATTGTATACTTTTGCTCAATTTTGCTCTGACCCTAAAAATAGTGAAAAATGAAAGTCTATTGTAAAATAAAACAAGTACCGGTTCATTTTAATTACTGACTCTTGGAGAGGTAGGTGCTATGCTCATCAGTGGACTAACCCACTGATGTTTCTAGCTGAAATGCTGTTAGGAGGCAGGTCCTATTGGAGGTAAGTCACTGGGCTTGTGTCATTGGAAGAAGCAGCTCTTGCTGGCACTCTTCCCATGCTTTCTGACTGCTGTGACCTGAGCTGCTTGGCTCCACAGTACACCTGTCAAGGAGCTGGCTATACGCTCTGAATCTATCAAGCCAAATAAAATTCCTTTCAGTGGTGGGTGTTGGGTAATTTGCATCAGCAATGGGAAAACTGACTAATACAATTTAGGAAGATTTCTCCCCAACTTCCAACAGGCTGAACAACATTCTGAGGCTGAGTTCCAGATAGTAAAATGCAGAAGACATTGTATCCTTTGCTTGTCTTCTTTCCCTCCTGTACTTTCCTGTATTTTTCAGAAAGACTTTGTCAGCTGAAAGTAGATGTTAAGTGCTTTTTGGCAACTAAGTGATAGATTCCTGAAGCCTTTTGTCATTGTTAAAAAAATGATTCTAAGAATGTATTTCATCTGGGAATGAATCACCCCTGATAGTCAACCCTTAGAGCTATCAAATTTGTTTTTGTAGATCTTGCTTTATAGCCAATTGTGCTGTATCAGTTTCCTGTGTCTGTTAATTCCAATGAGTCAAAACTGAGGTGTTAGCAGGCTGTTATTTCCTACAGAGGCTCTAGAGTAGAACCTGTTCCTTGCCTCTGGTGGCTGCCTGGAATCCTTGGCTTATGGCCCCATCACTCTCTCCCCTTCACTACCAAATCTCCCTCTACTTTCAAGAAGACACTCATGTATTCAGGGCTCATCTGGAGAACCCAGAATCATCTTCAGATTTCGATGTTCTTATCTTGATAACATGCAGAAAGATGCCCTTCCCAAATTAGGTGACATCCAGGCTCTTGAAACTAGAACTTGTATTATTCTAGGGACCATTATTCAGCCAAACTTAAGTGCTCAGAAAATTTTCCTGGGCTGGGGAGATAGCTTGGCAGTTTAAGTGCCTGCCTGCTAAGTGCAAGGACCAGGCTCTATCCCCAGTACTGCATGCTGGCTTTGTGACAAGCCAGTCACCAAAACCAGGAGTGGTGGAGCACTCCTGTAATCCCAGGGATAGGAAGGCTGAGACAGGAACATCACTATGAGTCTGAGCTGCATAGTGAGACCCTATACCAAGTAAATAAATAGACTTGTCTATAAAATAGTGTGTATGGCAATGGAAGAATTGCCAATTCTTCCATTGGCAATTAACTTGATGAAACAACTCTCATTATATATTTCTGTGCTTTTTTTTCTTTCATATATATTTTAGGATTTAAGCTCTTTGAGATCAAGTAAAAGTATTGATATGACTTGAATTAAAAATATTCCCAAAGGGCCTCTATATTTTAGAAGGTGGTTAGATCATGGGGCACTAACCTCACCAATTAATACATTGTTAACTTCATAGCTGAGAGTGCTACCCGAAGCAGAGAATGGTGTTCCTAGCCTCATGGTCACTCTCTCCCATCTCCCTCTGCATCTTCCTGCTTTCTTACCTTCTCAGCTGTCATAAAGTGAGCTTTGCTCCACCACACTGCTCTGCTGATGTTTCTCCCTGGAACCAGTCAACTATGGACTGATACCTGAGCCAAGCAAATCTTTCATTATTTAAGGTTGTATATGTCAGGCATTTTTCCCATCAATCCACAGCTAACCCATGTAAACCTTCTTGGTCACTTCAATGTGCTATCGCTATATAGACCCAAGTATAAATGGCCTACATTTCGGGATGTGAGTGGAATTTGCTCCCACTTCATACATACTGTGCACCAAGTTCTGGTATAATAAGTACTAACAGCTACACATGGAGCCAGTAAGCCATGGCATGAGGGCTTCCTGCTAGAAAGGCTTGAAGCCAAATTCTTACCTCCTGTTCCTTCCTGTGTATGTGTCTAGGTTACTGTTGAACTAAATGAGTTAACCCATTTAATTCTCACAACAGACAAGCATGTAGAAATTACTAGTCTCTACATATTATAAATGTGGAAACCTAAAGCCCAGAGAGAATATGTAGCTTGCTGTTGTACAGATAGCCAAGATTCCAACCTGAAGATCATGGTCAACCATTATCAAGAAAATTCTCTACCAATGAACCTTTAATCCTGACACCCCTAAGAAGGTGCTAACATTTTCCCCTTTGCACTTATGAAGAAACAGAGACGTGGGAAGTCACCAGAGCTGCTGTATCCTAGAGCCCATGTTCCCAGCCACCATGCTTACTGTGGTTATCAAGGTCTAGCTTTTCTTTATTTATATGACCTAAGAATATTGAACCAGACATCAGCTATCACAATGGTCATCTACATCTGGACATCATAACACAGGTGTATTTCAGAGAAAATTGAGTGCAAGACAGAATAACTTTTTAAAGTTATATTATTTTGCTGTGAGAAAAATAATTGAACGTTTTTAGGTTATCAGATGAACAAGATATACCAAACAGGAGCTTTTTTTTTTTTATTTGAAAACCAAGACAATCTAATAAAATGAGTTGAGACATCTATTCCTTTGAGACCTTGTTTAATCATTAGGAAAGCAAGCTGAGGAAAGAGAACATCAATATATCCAGAGAGATCAAAAGGGCTACCTTTAATATGCAATTTAGTTACATAAGATTGGACTCATAATTAAGATGCTGCTTTATTCCAAGCATGGAAACTTCCAACAGAAAGAAAAGAGAGTACACTAGGCTTTGGGAATCCAGTGAACCTAGATGAAATCTCAAGTTTACAGTATATTAGTTGTGAGACTTTGGATAAATTGCTTTACTTCCCTGAGATGCAATTAACTTATTAGTAAGATGCAGATGTCATATAGGGCAAGTCATTGCATTGTGTCTTGCACCTACTAAGTGCCCAAGACACTAAAGCTTGATTACTATTATCCAGCCTAAGGGCAAATCACATGGGACTACAATTAGACTTAATGTTGCTGACCTCATTTCCTCCTCAACCTTTGAGGAAAATCTTTGCTGCTTTTTATCACTGGGATGCAAGAGTAGGCACATCTTAAGACACTTTGATGAAAGGAAACTGTTCTCTGGCATTTCTTTTAAGACCATCTGCAATAGAGTTAATAATAAGAGGTTTCTTCTGGTAGGAATGGGACAGGGAGCCCAGAATCTCTTTGGGAAGATCCATGTTTCATGAAATTAATATGGGTGCCAATGTTCAGTAATGCTGGGTGGGCCACACATCTGAAGACAAGATGGTACTAAGTTCCTGAGGTCAGTGTTTCATGGGACTTCCCGACCTTCCCCATTCCCCCACTCACTCCGGTGGAGCAGGGTGATTCACAAGGAAGTGCATATTGGGAAATGGTGCTTTCCCTGGAACAAGGGAAACAAAAGTAAATAAGCAAATAGGAAGGAGCTCTGGATGGCCAACCAGGGGCTGAGTGGCCCCCCAGGTGGTACACACTCCATCCATGTGCAATTATTTTTCACATACATTCTGGGAATGTGACCACCACTGCATCTACAGAAGGCAGGGCAATAATTATCAAGCTCATTCTACAAAGATAAGGCTGGGATGGTCACTGACTCAGACATACAAAATCAGTGACAGGAGGGTGAGGATCAGAACCCAAATTTTCTTATACCATCAAGGATTAGGTTAGACTATGAGTAGTAGACAGTCATGCCTAAATATAAGGCACTCCATTCCCACCACCACGGTGGCAGTTCAGAAGCAAGGTGATAAGACTCATGGTCATGAAGAGCCCAGGGCGCTGTCCCAGCTGCACTACCAGTCACTCACAGAGAGGTGTGAGGTCTGGGCTGCAAGGGCTGAATCTGGGGTCTGCTGCTATGGAGTAATGGGCAAAGAGGTGAGACAGGGTCCAAGGACAGAGGTAAAGTTCTTATCTTGGAAAGAAAAAAGAAAAAAGGGAAGCCTACACAGAGGCACACACAAGTGTATCCAGTCTATCCTTTATCTCATGAGTGAATCACTGAAAGGTCATTGTCCTAGACTCAGCTCCTGGCATAGGAACCCACAGACCAGACCAAGCAAAAATGGAGTCACTCGTGCTAAACACCACATCACCAAACTGAGGCCTAGGAAAACAGATAGGTCCCCAAACACAGCAGGTACTCCTGAAAACAGGCAATTCCAGCCCACCTGGCTCAGTGTAGTTAAGAAGTCTCTGCTCTGACCCTTATTTTTTAAAAGTTACCTGGTATTAATCAACACCAGGGAAATTTTCCCCACTATTCTGTTTCCTTGCACTTTGCATAGCTCACTGTTCTGCCTGCTGTTGGCCAGTGGGAGGGGAGGTGCACACATGTACATGCATGTACATGTGCATATGAGCACACACACATGCACATGCACACACAATAATGCAGATTTGACACTTTCTTTTTCACAAGCCATCATTTCCTTAGTTTACCAGTCTGGCCTTGGTCCCTGTGTCACTGACACTGTCTGGGGAAACTTTGTGACCTTGTCTTGCAAGTCCAGGGACTTGGGCCAGTCTTCCCTTACTTGGCTCAGGTCCAAGAGCACAGTGGTGAATAGCATAAGCCCCAGAGATAGATCCTGAGGCCCAACTCCTGTCTTGGTCTCCTACCCACTGAGGAACTTTAGGGTAATGGACAACATTCTGTGCCTCGGTTTCCTGATTTGTGAAAAGCAGATGATGTTAGGGTTTCTCAGCAACTAGGAGGATGCAGGAAGGTGAGAAATGTAAAGAAGGCCTGTGGAGAGATCAGGGTTGGAGAGGACACAAGGCACTGCTCAGGTGACTGCCCATCGCCTCATCTTTTATAGGTGGCTCTTCCCCAACTCAGCTCTGGCTTCTGGCAGGCTCACTCTTAAAGGATGTATCTGAAGAGGACAAGGAGCACTCCCCAGGGAACCACCCAGATGGCAAGCCATGAATCCTTGGCCTCCTTCACACAGTTCTGAGGTGGCAGTTCTGGACCAGAACAGGACCCATTCCTCCATTCTTTTATCCTTCTAGAGCCCCTCTGGCTTTAGTAGGATCAGGAGCCTGGAGCTGCACCCTGCAGGAAGAAGCCCCTCCTCTCTCCATTCGTGGGTATCTGGCAGCAGCAAGTGCACTTGTTGGCACTCTGTGGCCCTCTGCACAGCCAGGGCTCCACAAAGCTTGACAACATCTGGGTAAATCAAGCAGAATTGAGATGTTATATGTGAAAGCTTCAAGGTCCAGGTACCTGATGGCTTTGATTCCATAAGAATTTCAAGATAGCTTGAGGAGATGTAATCAACTGCTTTTAAAGAACCCCAGATAATTTGCTTTCTGAAATACATTATGTACATCTCTGCCTTTCAAATGAACTTTCACTTCTTCTTTCTAAAGTTACCTGCAGAGACATAATGTCATCACATGGGTGAGTTGTCCTGGTGTGGGGTTGTTGGTGACCTGTGGAGAGTTCTCAGGGCTGGCCAGCTTGTGTCTCTTACCCAAAGATATCTCCTGCTGACATCTAACCCTTCCCTTCTGCATCTAATGTGTTGCAAGCCTGAAAATAAAAGAGATCTCTGTTAGAGATCTGTGAGAAGAGTAAGTAGGATCTGCCTGAGGGATCCTGGGGACCTCCTATGGACAGCAAGCATATGTTCTCACAGGGATACTCGTGTCTTTCTTCTGTGTTTTCAATTAAGGACTTGAGAGCTGCTGGCTAGCTGTGGTCTAGTGGGGATCCTGGCTGTTAGTTTCAACCTCTCTACCTACTACATACAGTACCTACTCCCAAACAATTATTTAAAACCAACCTGCAAATCTCCCACCTGCAACTACCTGTGCAGGGCAGTGAAAATCATGTCTCCAATTAGTGATTAGTCACCTCCCCCTAGTGGCCCAAGAATGTATAGAAAAGCTAATTAAAACCCTATTTACAGAAAATTCATGGGTATGTGTAGTGTTTTACTTTAACTCGTGGGTCTTTTTCTACCAGTTTGTCCAGGTGGTCAGATGTTCCCCCAGTTCTAAGATTCAGCTTTAAATCCCAAAGCCTAGAAAATGTTTAAAATAAGCACAAATATTCCCGGGTCAGTCTTTCCCCACCAAAAACCAACCGATGGTCCTCAATTTGGAAGGCACATGGGTGGGGACACATGGGAGAAATTGTTGCTCAGAAGTAGAACAGAGGCCAAGTATGCTGGGAGTGGTCAGTGCCCCTACCCTGAGAGTGGGCAGCAAGCCAAGCCCTGCAACAGACTGGGTGGACCACCTGGCAGGCTGATGTGGGACCCTGATGGGGTGGGGGTAGGGTATGTGTCCAGGGTGAGTTCTAGGCCCCCTCTGACATGCTGTGGCATCACCCTTCACCATTCAGCAGCTCCCAGGCCACAGCAGGGTTGGTCAGAATGCAGTAATCAGGGCTCCCAAGCAAAAGCTGGAGCAGCTTTGTACAGGGGCCTAGAGTATGAGCTCACAGGAATATCCCCTTGTGGTTACCCTGACATTTACAGCTTGTAGGCTCCCAGTCCAACCCATACTTAGAACTTGGGTCCTATATGAATTCTTTTCTGCTCTCTAACGCTATTACAACCACCCAGTAATCACAATAAACTTGAGAAAAGATGGTCTAATTCCCTTTGCCCATGTTCTGTCCAACTCGATGGGGCAGACACCTGTGAACACACTCATGAAACTTGCTGTGAGACCATATGCAATCAGCCCCGCAATCCCCAGTGCTCACAGATCCAACGACTGCATCCATACTCATCTATTCTGGTAGCTTGAGAGCCCAAACATTTTGTTTTTGTTTTCTGAGACAGGGTCTCCTACATAGTCCAAGGTGGCCTTGAACACACAGTAGCAATTCTCCTGCCTCAGCCTTCTGGGTGCTGGTGATTATGAATGTGCGCCTGGCTGCCAAACCTCCTGTATTAGGTGCTCAGTAAAAACCTCACCATTGTTGTTCTCTAAAGTCTACTCTTCATCCAACTAGTAAGGTGAGGAGTACACCCTCGGGCTTATGTTCACTCAGCACAGGAGACAGAAAGTAAATTCTTCCGATTCAGGAGCCATTAGGACAGAGACTTCTTGTCCTGCACTCCTCTCCTCAGGATGCTCCTGGGTTAGCGTGGGAATCAACTTCCCCCACAGGCAGCTTCCTCAGCTCCTTCTATCCCAACGGGGAAAACACACTCGTGATGAAAGCAAACTGCACAAGCAGGAGTGTGCAGGAGGAGGGCAGCAGGAGGTGACAGCAAGCTGACCCCAGCTTCCACTGACGACAGCCCTTCCTCCAGCAGCAGGTGTGGCAGTGGACAGATGCTTAGGACCTGTGACCCACCACTCGGAAGTGCTGTATGCGTAAGAGACAGCCAGCCGGACATACATGCACCATCACTTATTCCAAGGGTCAGAGACAGACTTTTCCTTTACAAAGGTATTTATTTTACTAAACAAAATACTGATTCTTTAAAAAGTATATAAAAATTCACAATAAGTTAAAGCTATAGGTTGGGAATTTGTCCTGACATATGATTCAGTAATTCTTTCTTCTCTTTCTTCTCAGCTGGAGTCAGCTCAGGTGAACATTTAAAACAAAATCTAGAAAGAAAAAACAAAAGAATAGCGGAAAAGTTTGATAAAATAGTAGCACATAGGCCAGGTGTGGTGGTAAACACTTTTAATCCCAGCACTCAGGAGGCTAAGGCAGGAGGACTGCCACAAGTTCAAGGCCAGCCTGGGTTACATAATGAGTTCAAGACCCTCTTGAACTATTAAGAGACCCTGTGTGGGAGAAAAAAAAAATAGTGGCCAAATCTTATTTGTTCAGCATTACCCCTATATTTAAGTATTGAGACCCAGCAAATAGAAACCACTGAATCTATTAATGAAAGTATTTTCAAAAGCATAGTTTTCTTTCCACCTAGAAATCCATTATGTGTGCCGCAAGGCTCTGGTCTCCTAGGAGAAAGGGGACTGCCGAGTTGGTTCTAAGATCAGCTATGCAAGTGGCTTCCTTACACTACAGATCCTGTCTCTGGACACCCGCAGGAGGGAAGGGGCAATTATGCTCTCACACCCAACCCCTCCACCTTCATAAAATAACCACTCTGGCTGGAATGCCAATTCAATGGACAGATAGCATTTCAGTTACAGCTGCTGTCCCTGCCCTTCTCAATTTCTCAGCACCTCCTCTTCCCTCACCCATGTGACTACTGCTGAGTTTTAATCAGTAAAACATTTTCTGAAGGGAAAGACTGGCAAAATACCACAGCTGACTGAGGATCACTGTGGTGGCAGCTCGAGACATGACACAGACAGAGCAGAATTGAGGAAACAGCATGTGTTAAGTATGTGACAGGGCCTTGGTAACTCCCCTAGAGCCATGGACTTAAAGCCCACAGCATGCCTTGTGTGCACACTGAGACAGATACTGGCTACAGGCATGCTGGTGTGGGGCCTACTGGGAAGGGACAGTTAGGCCAGGACGCTAACAAGGCTTGAGTCACTGTGGCTCAGGAACAGCCTGTAGGAGTATGGGAATGGGCTAGAAGCAACAGATGAGGTCTGGGTGGGAGAGAGGCAGGGAAGGGATTTGTTTGCCCTAACAAAGAGACAGCCTGAGTCCTTATCCTTGGGACCTCACATGGCCACCTCCTTCTTCTCTACTCTCGTCACCAAGCTTACCCACAGCTGAGAGATGGCAGCTGTCATTATCTGCTCCAGAGTCCTGACGCCCGCCCTGTGAAGAACCTCTGCCCATCAGAGCAGAGCAGCCAAACTGTGCTGCTGCAGAGCAGTAGGCAGGGCTGAGCTCCACTGTGAGCACAGGGCGGTACAGCACCCTCACATAGCCCCTCAGACCCCAGGGCCGGGGAGCATCCCCCAGATGATCAGCCTGCCTCAACCCACCAGACAGTTCACATTCACAAAGCTTGAAAACCTTCCATTTCTTCAGTTATCTTTCTTCTCTAACTGCTGCTTCTTTATGGCCTCCAGGTTTTGTTGCTTCACTTCCAGTCTCTTCCTTTGGTACATTTTCACTGCAGCAAATGCCAGGCAGAGAATCAGTGTTTTGGCTGCCAAGATATACAGCAGCAGGGGCACGTGATCAAGGACCTTAAAGAAAAAAGAAATCACCTGAGTGTTCCATCAGTGAAACAGCTTGTTTCTCCATGTCCTAAATTCCACAATGATTTACTGAGCACTGTTAGGCACAAGCACAAAGCTAAGTGCTGGGGCTATGCTTGGGGCCAAGCTGCCCAATTCCCTGTCCCTGTGTCATGTCACCAGCAGCTCTGTTCATCATGATGGCTTTGCAGAAAGGAAGAGCATCACCTCCAGGCATAATAGCTGGTCTCTCACAACTGAATGAGGGTTGTGGGCTGCAAGCCAAGCACTGGCTTCTGGGCAGCAGCAAGGACCAGTAAGGGGAGCTGCATCTGGAGGCTTCAGTCACACTTTCCGTGTTACCTGTGTGGGTCACTGGAGCTTCGACTCATGCCCTGCACAGTAAGGCTGGACCAGACTTCTCTTTCTATTACGCTACTATTTTGCCCTGGCTCCAGAGTCTCATTAGCACTAGCATTGGTGGGTAAAACAAAATGTAGCAAAACTGAAAACAGTAAAATTTAACTCTTACCAACTATCCTAGTAATTTCCTATTTTGGAGGAAAAATTTTCAGCCATTTCCTGAAAAGAAATCTGTGGAATAACACTTTCTGTACCAGCCAGTTGTATTATAAGCTTCTATACATCACAATAGTATCTCAAAGTAAACACTGCACTGGTTTCATGAACATGGTTAACAAGGACTGAATAATAATTATGGGTTTTTGTGTGATCAAAATTCCTCCTCAAATAAAGTGAAAATGTGTTTTCATTGAGTGATCATTACCTCAGAAGCCAAAGTAGGACACAGCCCAATGAAATCATTACTTACTGTATATAATACCAATCAAATGAGGTTTCTCTCTCTCTCTCTTTTTTTTTTTTTTTTGTATTTAGTACAGGGTCTCACTACACAGATCAGACTAGTAATGATCCTCCTGTTTTCAGCTTCCTAAGCATCGGGATTACTGACAGTCTCAGTGGCTGTCTCAGCTTGCCCCAGGGGCAAGAACAGTACAGCACTCTAGAAATTGAACCAGGGTTGCTGAGCTGCCTAAGCAGGCATGTTAGTCCGCGGAGCTATCTGATGGGCCCTCAGACTGTTTTAATTAAAGTAGTAGGAACATTCAGTAGCTTGGGAAGCTTTTAACCACTAATCATTTTAACTAAGAAGAATAAACACAACATATCACCTTAAAGTGATCACTGACAATGGTATAAAAGTATAAACATTACAGAAATGAAGCTCTGTAAACATAACAGCTTAGCCTGCTGGTTTGGCTGCCAGGTTCCCAATGCCCCTGGGTAACATAACCTACCCCACCCAACAGACCTCTTTCCTTTTGATTTCTTCAAAGTTCATAATGCAGAGGCGAAAGTCTGACTCCATGTAGGCAAGAGGAGAATGTGTTCTGCTGTCTTATAACCCCTTCATATTTACTGGGCATTTTAGGCAGGCGGAAGCACCATTTCCCATTGGAACAAGTTAATTTCTTTCAGGTTTCTACATCTCTGTAGATGAGTCACTGAAGATCTAGCAGAAAGACCCATGGCTCTCAGTGACCTAAATCTAAAACTTAGCTGTAGGAGATGCAAGAACAAACAATCTCATGCAGAAGTTAGAAAGCCCTTTGAGAAGGAAGCGTATCACCTAAAGCACACAGGCAAGTGTGCTTCAATATTTACTTCCTTTTATAAGAGTGTAGAGGAGAAGGCAAGAGGTAGAAGTCTCAGGACTCAGTAGTGAAAGACAGCAAAGGTCAAGGACACTACAGGGCTAAGGTGAGAGCCTTGGGCTCCTTTCCTGTCCTTTGCCAGAGCACTGAGCTATAGCTGTGTCCAAAATCGCCTGACTTCCTTCTTTCTTTCATCTCTCAAAACATTCAGACCTCAAGGCAGGAAAATGGCTCTCATTGGTACAGACCAGATCAACATTCATTCTAAAAAATAAAATCCTAATACCTGTAAAATGGGCATGGCTAACTTTCTGAACATCAAGGTCACATTTGCTGCTATCACCTGAGTAGCACTGACTATGACTGCCAGCCAAGGACTCTGTTCTGAGTTTCAAATGGCTTTTCCTGGGGCAGGGGAGATCCTTGCCAGACCTCCTGGCAATAAGCAGCCTTTTGGGTGTTCTAAACAAAGAAATGCTTATAATCATTACAAAAAATACAGTAATGATCTACACTTGACAAATACAGCACACTCACATACGTGGAAAATTCTGGAAGAAAATACACCAGTCTTGTTAACAGCAGCAGCAATCTCTGGATAGTGACACAACGCCTGATTCCTACTTAATCTTACACTTAGCAAGGTGGCTATAACAAACTTTTTGGAGTGGCTGCTCTCTTGACCAACCACCTCACATTAGACTCCCGCAATGTAAACTATATTCTCTTTTCCCTCTGACAAAGTGTGCTTATCCACAGCTCTCTGAATGCAGACAGCCCGGGCCACTCTCTGGCTGCCCTTGTACTTCTTTCCTTGCTTACTAAACCTAACACTGTACAGAGGCCACTGGGATTTATTCCCCCACCAGTTCAAGTTGCACTCTTCTTGATGCTCCATTTGACAATTTACTTATGACATATAAAGAAAGTTGTTTCCATGACGAGTAAGTTGAATGCTCTGAAAGACTTAAACGTGAATAAGAAAAGAAAAAGCTGTTGCAAGCCCACTATAAAAGATTATGGAAGGGGGACACAAAAATCTGGAAATTTTATATGTAGATTGCTGTATGAGATCTACAGCTCTCTTAGTCAATCTAGGCTATCACAACGAAGTACCACAACTGGCTTAGAAACAATAGACATTTACTTTGCATGGTTTTAAAGGCTGGAAGCACATTTGGTTTCTGGAAAGGGTCCTTTCTGGGCTGCAGAACCCAGTATTCTCACATGGCAGAACAAGGGTGAAAGAGTTCTCTGGGGTCTCTTATACAACTGTACTAACCCATGCCTCTGTTCTGTGTCCTCTGATCCCTTCAGCTCCCCTCAGGATCTACCTCCAAATGCCATCGTGTTGGGATAAGGTTGTAGCATGCAAACTTAGGGGAACAGAAACATTCACTAAGTACATTGCTTTAAAGAAAACAAAGAACGAAACTTTAAAGGTATTTTTGTTTTTATGAGAAAAGAAAATGATCTGAAGTGAGTGGATGTACATTCGAGAAAAGGCCTGTGTTCCTCTAGAAGTCTGGGGAATACATGTACATTAAAATTTTTTAACCTAAAAATTAAAACATAAAATATATTATGCTTTTATATTTTTCTTTGTTAATTAGTCTGCTTCTATAGAGCTGCTATTTTTCATTTTCACAACTAAACATGCTTGGAAGTTTAACGCCCCCTAAATGTATCAGGTGTTAAAGGACTGGTTCTTAGGGCAGTGCTCTGGGGAGATGAGTAGACCCTGGAACTGAGGCCTAGCAGGAAGTTCAGGTCCCTGGGGCTGACCTTGAAGGGGACTGTGGGACCCTAGTCTGTCCTCTTCTACTTCTTTGCTGTACCATGTGCTTCCCAGCACTGTCACTGGGTACCACCCCTACTGGCCCAAAGCAACAATTGTGTCATCACAGACCAGAATCTCCAGAACTATGAGCTTGCTAAAACCCTTTGTTTTATAAAGAAATTACCTTCTCTATATCATTACAATGACCAAAAGCTGATGAATCCAAGTAGGAAAAAAAAAAAATATCCAAGCTATCAATATTTAAAACTTTTCTCACCTTCCAGTTCATGATGCACAAACCGTGAGTTCACTTGCACTCAGTGTCGCCCCTCGAGACAGGTGCATGAGAGGGAGCTGGGAGTCAGGTTCTCAGAGCTTTCAAAGTCTTCTTTGCATGGAAGAAAAGAAACAGGTCAATGTGGGGTGTCCAGGGCAGACCACCCTAGGAAGATGTGTCTTTGATGGACACAGGCATGGGAGCAGAGAAGCAAGCTTTGCGGAGAAGCAGGTGACGTGTCTTCAATGAGGTGACCCAGGCCACTCAGAAGGCCTGCGTTAGGACTCTCGCTGAGCAGAGAGTGCTCCTAAGAAGCTCCCTGCAGCCTCCAGATGCTCCAGAGGGACACGTGCTCCCCCTCCATTCATCTGTGAATCTGAGAGTTCACCCCCCAAAGTCAGTCCACCATCTGCCCTAAAGATGAGCAGATTTAGGAGTAAATGTCTTTCTGTTTCTCAGGACCTCTATTAATTTACTGAATCTTTGATATTTTGAAAGTTATCAGGAGGGAAGGGAATGAATGACAAAGAAAAAATTATGCTAAGAAAGCAACTCATATCTAAAATTCTCTGTAAAGAGTGATAGATCAAGTGGAAGGCTAGAAGTGACAGGCAGTGACATAGACAGTGCACACGACTTGTTCTGGGGCTGTCTATGTCACTACTCTTAGAACATGACCTATATCCCAGGGGGCCAGAAAACGAACTCTGGATGAAAAATCTACATACCCAGAGAAACGACTCCCTCTGAGCTCTCCAGGCCAACCATAAGTGAAGAAAGGATGTGCCAACAGATGGGCTCTAAGGTCCCTGCTTTTTCTCAAATTTATTGATTTATGGTATAATAATCACAGCTTAACTTTATTTTATCAGGCTGTGCTAAAGCGACATATGAATTCATTTAGTCTTCATAATAACCTAGGGATATAATTTATTATTTCTACTTCATAGGTGAGATAAGAAAGTTTAAATAATGTAGTCAGGGTCTCCTAGGTAGGACTATGATTCAGCTCCATGCCATCTGGCCTCCAGAACCTTAGGCTCAGTGCTACCCCAATCCAGGCAGACAGCTTTGCACTCAAAACCATAGAGATATCTGTCTACTTATTATTAGAATGAAGAAAAGCAGGGGCAGGCCAGATAGCTCAGATGACTAAACCACCTGCTCAGGCAGGCATAGGGATGGGTTTAATCCCCAGTGTGCCATGTCAGTCTGCCCCTAGGTCACCCTGAGATACTGATTGAGACTGGGTGTGATGGCGTGTCCCTGTAATTCCAGTGCTTGGGAGGCTGAAATCAGGAAGATCACTATGAGTCCCATCTTTGTAGTGAGATCCTGTAGACCCTAAATACATAATAAAGACAAGAATTAAGAAAAGCAGCAGAAAATTTCACAGGCCTTTAGAAGGAGGATAAAATGAACTTCAGAGAGGAACTTTGAATTACAAAACAACTGAATAGCGAAAGTCCCTATCTTATTTATTCAAGGTTACAGTGTCTTGAAAGCCAGTTAACAGTTGGCACAAGACCGCCAAGTTTGCCTTGTGACTTCTGCAAAGTCAGATAAGCTAAGGACAGGTATTTAAAACACAGTACTGTTCAAATGTGCTGACTGTGATTAAATGTGCTCAGTTACCTCATGGATGAATGGTCCCTATGCTAAGTAGCACAGATCCTGACCTGCACGGAAGAAGTATTTGCCATGTTATAACCTATTGCTAGAACTTTAACTCTGATCAGTCCCTAATATTACTATTATGGACTAGTCATACTGGATGTTAAAATGAAATGTTTTTAAATTTTGTTTTTAAAATTCCTGTTTTTATTAGTATAAAAATACTGTAGGCTAGATAGCTTCTTCCCACAAATTTTCTGACCTTATAATACATACCTGATGAACTGAAAATAGATACAGAATATTGATTCTCAAGACCAAGGAAAACAAATAGGTCCACACAGCTTACAGAAGGAAATAAGCAAACAAAACAAAATAAAACAAAACCCCCAAACAACCCAAGGGCCTGGTGCTGGATGTACTACTTTCACTAGCACTTGGACAAAGCACTTGGCATCTACACCTCAATTCCCTTGCCAGTAAATTCTCCTTCTGAAGTGGACTTTCAGCACACAGCATCATTTCCAATACAGAAAGCACTAAATGAACATCAACCATCACTGTTATGATAAATATCTCCCTTCCACTAATGGACATACTAAGCTTAAAGACATAAACAGGATGCACTCAGGGTAAAAGGCAGTGATTGGAGGGTAGCAGGGCATGGAATAAAGAACAAAATGAGGACCAGGAGAACTACAGATCCAGACTCTTCCTGCTGGCATCAATTGCAAGGTATGTGGCCTGGGGTGAGTCATTAACCATTTGAACCAGGATTCTCATTTGGGAAATCAAAATCCAGATGGGTTATGGCGACCCACACCTGTAATCCAGCACTCTGACAGGCTGAGGATGGAGGACTACAAATTTGAGCTCAGCATGGACAGCACAACAACTTAACAAGACCCTGTCTCAAACATAAAATAAAAAAGGGCTGAGGAAATAGTTTAGTGAAAGGCCCTGAACTCAATATCTAGTATCAAAAGCAACAACAAATTAGAATCCAAAGAATGATTCTGTAACTCTGAATTTACAATACCATCTCATCATCCTGATTCCACAGAATCTGACTGCAAAAATATACTAGCAGCTGCCTTAACTTCATAACTTGACTGATAAACTGAAGTTTATTTAAGAAAGAAACAGGAAGTTATATTGCACTTGAAAGTGGAAGAGGTGGAACGAGGGGGTGGAAAAGAGAGCAAACCATTGTGATTAGCCCAGGTTACAACTGGAATCACAACTTGTCCCCACTTCCCTTAAATTATATGACCAAGTAACCACTTTCATAGCACACTTCAGGCCTTCGGGAAATGAGATTAAGAAAGCTAAAAATATCAGCAAGCTATTTGCTCTGATATCATATGCACACTCAATATAATATTAGCAACAACAGGCAGCTGGTATCTGAGGGCTGAACCCCAAGATGGGGACAGTTTTGAGGGACATAATATCTGTGAACGGCAGGGAATTTTAAACCTGCCCCATAATTATCTGCAACTTAAAAAATAGCAAATGACTTTGATACAATCCCACATATTTCTATTTTTTATTTCCTTTATTGCAAACAAAACAAAAAAAGAAAACTTGATTTTTCCTTTGCCAAGTTTTTTTCTAAAAACAACAGCTATTCGCTTACTTAGGCCAATTACACAATCATCAGCAAACTACTTTCTTCTTGGCCCTTTTGATAAACTGAGAGTCTATCTATAGTTTGAGGCACTCATCAAACACAACTTTCCCTCAATTTTCTGAAACTGTTCTCATTTCTAGTCTTTTACCGTCTTCAACAACCATATGAAACAAGGATTAATTTGGGGAGGGGGATGGTAGGTGGTGACTCCTGGGTATCATTTGGCTCTGCACAGGGCCTTCAGGAAACCAGACTCATTCTATCTTAGTTCCTCCGAATCCACATCCCAAACTTTCGCTGGAGAAATGAGGGCCAGGGGTCTGCGCCTCTCTACCTCCGCCGGGGTAGAACAACACCTCGGGGGAATCACAAGACCCTGCGGGGACCTCAGTTACTGCTCCGGGGCCGAAGCCCAGTCCTCTGTTGAACCCTGGCGCTCCGAAAGCAACACGTGCCCCACGGCGATCTCTGGATGGGTATTGGTACTGTCTTCGCATCTCCCACCCTACCACTCAACAAAGCATCCAGCACATTCATTCGTGCCAAGATCATCGAAAATAAACACTCGCTGGCCACCAAGTCCGACCTTGCAAGGACCGCGCGCCAGGTTCTGCGCAATCCGGGGTGGGGTGGGGCGTGACGTCCTGCCTGTCACTCACTCGGTCCGCAGCCCAGGACCAGCAAGTAATCGCAGAGCTGCCCGCCGGATTCCCCAGGGCCCCAAAGAACTTACGAGTTTCGGCCGCAACGCCCCAGCCAACCCGTAAACCACCCACACTTACTAGTGTCCAGTAGCGGAACCTCTAACACCCTGTCAGCAGGCAAACCACGACTCCCACAATCCTATTGGGGAAACTACAAGTCCCATCGCACCGCTCTGCGCGCCTGCGTACTGGCCCTGGCAGCAAACATTGCCTGGTGCGCAGGCGTAATGGTCCAGGAAGTGCTCACCGCAGTGGGCTTTTGGTGCAGTTGTGGAAAATGACGCTCGGTGCTTTGGCGGAATGGGATTTGCTTGGCGCACACTTCCCGGCGTCGGGGTAGGCTGAGCATGCAGACCCTAGGGTATTTCTGTTCAAATTCGGAGGCGCACTCTCATCCTGAACTCACAGGAGGTGGAGGAGGACTGAAGCCAGAAGAGACGCCACGGGGCCAAAGCCCTCAGCGGTCACAGGTTCTCTGGCTGCCTCCTCGCTGTTGCAGTGTATGCCTCAGGACACTCAGATCCTCAGAAGTGACTCGGTTTAGCGTTGGCCTTTCGTGATAGAACGCACGAAAAGTGGGTAACCGTAGGGCTCCGCAGTGCTAGCTTCCCAGGGCGCGCACTGCAGGGCATAGACACGACCCCCGAATACAAGGACAAAGGAAGAAATACACTGTCTCTCTACAGTGGGCCCACCCCTCTGAGGAGAAGGAAACGGGCGAGGGAATCAGATTGCAGAGGCGAAATGGCATTTGTACCCAGGAGATCTAACCACATTTTGACTGCTTGTGAAGATCAAGGACAATGGGGCCGGGAGATGACTCAGTGGAATAAGCACTTCCCTCACAAGGTCCTGAGTTCAATCCCGGGTTCCGCAAAAAAAAAAAAAAAAAAAAAAAATCAAGGGCAAAATGTTAGAGAAGGAAGAGCAAACTGAGAGGACATTTTGCTTATACACAGGGAAAAGTAACATGAATACCATAGTTGCAATCACTTTGAGACCTTTGCCTAATTTAAGTCAAAATAAGAGCCTGTAAAGAACATCAGAAATGAGGAAATGGAGACAGAGCTCTCCAGTTCTAGGGTAGTAAGTGTTGGAAAGAAGACTTGACCCAGGTACCCTGGATCTAGAGTCTTATCAGATCAGTTCCTATCTTGGATTCATTTTGAAATACCTTTTGAACTGTGCTTAAGAAGTAAGTGGTACTCATGTCAAATGGAGCCAGTGAACAAGTAGGAGGCTCTGTAAAAGCAAGGCGCATAAAGAAGAAAAACAGGAAGTTTGAATTGGAATTTTCAGACTAGGTTGGTGGTAGGTGATACTGGAGGGAGAACTTAGGGCAAATGGTTTCAACAGCTATATACAGAACATACTTGTGAAGAGTCAGCATTTCAGCTCAGTATGGTGGCACAGGCCTGTATTCACAGCTCTGTAGGAAGTTGAGGCAAGAAGATAGGAAAGAGTCCAGCCTGGGCAATATACTGACTTAGGGAGACTCGGTTTCAAAATTTAAAATAATAGAAATGTAAAAGTGGGGGCAGACAGATAGCTCAGGGCGCAGGGACGGGATTCATTCCCCAGTGTGTTGTGCCATCCCTACTCCTGGGGCGCACTGAGACTGATTGAGACTGGGCATGGTTGCACATGCCTGTAATCTCAATGCTTGCGAGGCTGAAAACAGAAGGGTCACTATAAGTCTGATCTGTGTAGTGAGACCCTGTACTAAATACTTTTTTAAAAATGTAAAAGGGAAATGTAGCTCAGTGTGAAGGCACTGTGTTCAATTCCTTGTAATAAAGCCTTTCACCCATTCTTCCAAAGTGAACTTGATTGAGTGAAGTTGACTGATAACCATTTCTGCTCTCACCTGTATATTCTTTGCTAATAATAAGCTATATATAAGATAACCTTGGTTTTGTTTTTTTTCTCTCAGTTTGTTTTCCTGTGTTGAAGATAAAGCTGGACACTAGTTAAAGCAGTAAGGATAGACTAAAATTATAAGCCCTGCAATAAAACAAAAGAATGCATTGTGAACTGAGCTCAACTTCCATTAGTACAGAGGTGACTGAGCAAAAACCAGGGCTCAGAGTCAGGAAGTGGAAATTCATGAAAAGAAGGGAGCTATTCCTTTATCCCCTGGGTTTCTTCACTGGTGCTATCTGGAGAAGAAGCAAACTTCCACATCCATAATGGGTGACAGTGATGTAAGTTATAGCAAGACACACCCAGCAGAGAGAGTTTTAATGTTTGCATTTCCAACAGGACAAGATGTTTCTGAGTGGTAGGAAATTACATTAGAAGAGGGATATGATATTTATAGTTGCACTTTCTCAGTTGTTCGCAGAGTATTCAGGAACCTATCTGCCTGTAGCCATGTTTTTCTGGACAGTTAAGTCTCCTGGCAGTGTGTTCAGTGTACTTCGTTTTTCTCAGGCAGGTACTTTAAACAGGGTGAGGATACAGCCTTGAGTTGTTAGAAACATGCCAGGACCTGATCAAGTCTTCCTATCTGGAGGGGGACAAATGATTTGTACCAGAAATCTATAGGTTTTGTAGGGCAAGCTTGTGGTCTAGTCAAGGAGAAGGCTCAGAGAGCCTGATCAGAGTTTAACCAATGAAAGTCAATATCACTTGATGAAAACCTCAGCCCCGACTGTGGATGGAGACCTGAATCCTGGAATTGCTAGCTCTGTTGTTCTGGGCTCCCTGAAATAGGTGTGTCTGAGAGCAAGAGCATTTCTGAGTGTTCTGATCTGAGGAATGAGGCCTCTTCTTGCAGTTGGCATATGAATACCTTCCCCTAACACTAATATTTAATGCTTCCATTAGCATAATTTCAACTTTGTTACAGGAAACAAATATCTTGTATGTATCTCATTCTATAACATCAACCTTGTGTGGTTTGAGTATGGATTTTCCCACACACACAATTCCCAGTCTAACAGTGTGGAGAGGGGGTGGGTCATAAGGAATTTGTCTTCATGAAGGGGCTAACGGCGTCTTGTGGGAGATTTCTTACCCTCATGGGAACCTATTGTGGTAGCAAAGTCACCTCTGGTCTTTGACCTCTTCTGCATGCACCTGTGTGGCCTTCACTTTCTACCATGAGTTGAAAGAACAGAGGCCCAGAGCAGAGGCTAAGACAATGCTGATACGCAGGACTCCTCAACCTACAAACACTCCTCAGCTAAAACCCCTTTGAAAATAGTTTCAGGTCTTCTGTTACAGTGATAGAAATTGACCAAGGCAGTGCAAGCACTCCTACAAGTGTGCTTAGAAAAAGAGCTCCCTTTTAGAATTTCATTTTTGTACACTGAGGCCTGAAGCAGGGAGGGGGAGAAAATGAGGCTTGAAGCACCATGACACTGAGAGTCTCCTCCTCTCTCAGCACCTCAGCAAGGGGAGACCTCCACCCAAGTTATACCTGTCCTCTGTTTCTGCTTCAGCTCTTTCCCGACTTACCTGTTCCATAGCTGTCTTGTTCTAACCAGACTGAGCTCCTGTCCCACAGCCTTCTATAGACTGCCTCTGTCCTTGTCACTGCTATACAATACCTGACTATACTCTGGTTTCTCTTCAGATCGTATACAATACCTGACTGCCCCACCTTGAAGGAAGAGGAATTTGTTTTGGTTCATGATTTCAGCCCATGGCCAGCGGGCTCCAAGGCATAGAGGGTATGGTGAAAGAAAGCTCTCACATTACAAAATCACAAAGCAGAAAGAAGGAAAGGGCTAGGGCCAAGAATCCCTGCTTCCAGGTCATGGCCCCAGTAACCACCTCCAGCCAAGCTTTGCCCCCTAATGGTGCATTCAATAGCTCATCAATAAGTGAACCTGGATCACAGCAGTACTGCTGGGGTCCAGGCCAGTCTCCTAAGTGAAGAAATGACCAGTTGAAATAGTGAGTGAAGTCCCTGTAAACTGCAGCTTCTGCATCTGCAAAGGAATGGATCTGACAGGAATGGGGGGTTCTCCAAGGTGCCTCTGACAGTCTGATAGCATGTACCCCACAGTGAAAAATGTTTTTTTTCCAGTTGACAGATTAAAATTGCATGCATTTATTGTATATGACATGATATTTTAAAGTATATGTGCATTGTGGAATGTCTAAATCTAGCTAATTAACACAAGTATTGCCATACCACAAGTGCACTGTAGTTAGCTTTTTTTTTTTTTTTTTTTTTTTTTTTTTTTTTTTTTTTTTTTTTTTTTTTTTTTTTTTTTTTTTTTTTTTTTTTTTTTAGGGAGAACAGTTAACAACCACTCTTTGCTGTTTGTTTTTGAGACAAGATCTTGCTATATAGTTTAGAGTGATGTTGAGCTTACCCTGTATCGCAATCTGGCCTCAAACTTGTGGCAATCTTCCTGCCTCAGCCTCCCAAATTCTGGGTTTACAGGCTCACATCACCATACCCAGCATATTCTTCACAATTTTCAAGATTACAATACACTGTGACTATGGTCACCATACTGTACACCATACTGTACTACACTATAGATCTCTGGAGTTAATTTCCCCTATCTAACTTGAATTTTGCATGTCATGGCCCACATCTCCCTGGTCCCTGCTCTCTACCATGCTACAAAATAGCAGTTTCTGTCTAGCTTTTCAAGAGACTTCAGCAATTTAGACACTTTCTGTAACTATAGTCTCTTCAAACATAAGGGAAAATAAGTGCAAATAGAATACAGTTAAATGAAAAGAATGAGTTGTTCATAGATCTATGCTTGTTTATAGATCTATCATATAACTTTGTATGATTTTTCTTAAATAATGAAAACTTTATAGGTTCATTTTCTGCAAAACTTTAAATGTTAGTTTCCAATAGGTTTCTGTCATACCAGCTGTTTCTTAAATATTTGACTTTGCTAGTATGGATTACTACATTGACTGCAATTTTTTTTCTGTCTTCAAATCCCCAAGTAAGTTAAATACCAGGGAAACAATAAATGTAGCCTTGTGGTTCTGTTCATTCATCACATCAGACTGTGCTCATAAATTAATAAGAAATATTTGAGTGTCAATTCAGTGAGCAAGTAATAAATTTTGAACTTCAGCTTCTGAAAAATACATCTGAGTATTTACAAATTGAGTTTGTCACACCCAAGCTAATGTTTCATGAGAAAGAAGGTTCAGTGATTTGTAAATCTGTCCTTTCTCTTTCCACCGCCACTGCCCAGGCCCTTTGCTTTAAATTTGCTTTTATTTCCTCTGCTGACATTGATTTAAATGGCATTTACATTGCATAGAAAATAAAAGAGGTCTTCAGCACAAAATGTCACTCCAATAAGCAAATATAAATCACTACAGTTGAAATGTCATCAGTCTCAGCTGACCAGCCCCATAGCGTTTGTGAAAATTCTCAATGGAGAGCGAAGAGGAGCTTACTCCTTTCTAAGCAGTGACAGAGGATTTGTGCGGCCTGTGGGCATCCCACAGTACCCACAGTGTCAGGTCTCAGCTCTGTATCTCTCTCCCTAATCAAGGAGACATTTGAAACCCTGTTGCACCAGGGTTCACATGGATTGTGGCCTTTGATTCCTCCAGATGCAAAACTTGACTTTTGTACTTTTCCTGCCAGTCCTCCACAATGTACTGGTGGTAGGGATCATGGGAGTGTTCCCGTCTCTTGGATTTCACTGTGCTCACCAGGATAGCCACAACAATGAAAGAGAACATTCCGATCATCACCATGAGATACAAGATGACATAGTAGAAGTTCTCCGCATCCACTGTGGCTTGGAGAGCTGCTTGCTCCATAGTCTCATTCCTTCGCCAGTTGTCCATATAAGTAACAAAAATCCTTTTGAAGACATCTTCCAGGGTCTGTGTCACATTGGATAAAGTAATCATATTTTTCTCCTATTGAAATGCAAATAACAAATAAATGAATGAAATTAAGAAAACAGATCCTTTGTACAAATTTGGCTCCCTGGAGAAGGAAGAGGAAGCAGGAATGGTAATCTTTCTTTTCACCCTGCTGGCAATAGACTGCATATTTTGTTAGTCTTTAAATTGCTTAGATATATTTTACTCACTTTTTGTATGCATGATCATGTTACAGCAAAATTTAATGGAAGACATAAAATTACATATTTTGATATACATGTATATATTTATATATAAATATGTATGCAAAAGGAGAAAAGATTGGCAGATCTTTTAGACTGATCAAAGTGTTAATGATGGTATACTTACAAGTATGTATTTTTTATTCTTCAGGCTTTTCTGATGTTCCAAATTTTCATCTGTAATCTTGCGTTACTTTTGTTCTTAAAAAGATCAGTAACTTCCCCCACAGCAAGCACAGTGCTGTATTCAGAACAAGTTTTCAATGAAATCAGTTGGACAAAGCAGTGGCTCATTTATGAATTGTGGGGATTCAGACAACATCAAGGTGCAAGACTGCAAGAGGCATTGGCCTTCTCCAGTTTGTTTCAACTCTTAGGTTTGGGCAGCTGTTTTTGCCCAAATATCCTACAGAGGTGCATAAGCAGCCAAATTTAAAGACATACTTTAGAAATTGATTCAAACAAATAACCAGAGAAATCATCTGTGTTTCTTAAGCCCATCTCTCCTCTTCATCCCCACTGGCACCACTTAGCCATCAACATCTCTGGACTGGGAAACACAAGGCAACACAATACAGATCTTCCCCAGAGTACCTCCTTGTAGTTCCCTCTGTCCCTCAGCAATGGCTCTTTTCAAGAGGGAAATAAGATCATGCCTTTCCCTTGCTGTTGAAATTATGCAATTATCTCTTCTTGTTCTTAAAATAAGATCTTAATTCCTTAACAGGATTTACCTAGCCTGGCCTGAGCTGGTGACCCATTTCCCAAATTCCCCCTTGCTTGTAACAGTTCAGGTAGAGTTGACTTCTTCCTCCAACTCAGCAAGCTTGCTTCCTAAAGGGCATTTGCACACTGTCTCTGCTCTACCAGGATTCTTTCTGCTGGAAAGATCCTTCTCTTCCACCTACTACCCTTTGATTAGGTCCTCTCTTAATTTTCACCACTCTTGACCATAAAGAGCATGTCTTTTATAAAATGTGACATTTCAGTTCAGCCTATCTGGGAAATAAGCAAAAATAAACTTCCAAGTATTTGTTCCACAGATCACATCTTCCCAAATTTTCCTGGAGATATTTTTCACTGTGTGACATTTCAAATAGCCCTAAGATCCTTCTCTTTCTTCATCAGCAGGTTGGAAGAAAACTTAGCAAATACGTAAGATCAATATAGTGTACAAACACACCAAACACATTTTCCAAGCAATGTAATGGAGATGTGTTCCCCACACCCCTTTTTTGTGGTACTGAGCATTGAGATAATTCAGTATCTTTACTCTGAGCTACATTTCCAGTATTTTAATTTTTTTTTCCTTTGGAGGCAGGGTCTTGCCAAGAATACCATGGGGCAGGATTATTTCACACATGAGCCCTTTTGCTTTTGTTCCTCTCACCCCCAATCTTTCTCTGTGGCTTCATCCAGTAAAAAATAGTGTGGCTTTGCTGCCTTGTCTATTTTCTCTGCCATTACTCTAAAGAGAATTCAGTTTCCTTTGGGGAAACCAAAGTGGGAATATAAGTAGAACATAGAAGCAAATTAAAATAAAATGTCAGTAGAGCTCAGTTTCCAAAACAAAAGGCAGACGTAGGATGCATAAAGATGCTTGGGGTGGGCATTGAGGAGACTTCATGTATGGAAAGGTCTTGAACAGCTGGGGTGAGGAAGAAAAACTGAGTTGGGGAACAAGAGGGTCCTATTTAGGCTGAGAGTTTGACCTACTTCTTTCAGAGGCACTGTCAAGTGCAGAATTGCTCCAGATGCTTTGGTTACTGAACCTTTACTGATGCACCAGACAGCGAAACCCTGCTCTTGTGTCTGGGTCCCAAAAGGGTAGAGATCAAGCTAATGAGTGACCTGAACTTCTCTGTCTACATGATCTCCCCAGTTAGAGCTTTCCCATCTGTAGTGCTAAAATCTGAGGTCTGAAATGCTCCAAACCTGGAAACTTTCTAATCACCAACATGATGCTCACAAGTGGAAAATTTCACACCTAACCTCCTGATATACATCAAAGATCCAAATGCCCTAGTAATATTTTATATCACTCCTTTCAGGCTATGTGTATAAGAAACAGGAGAATTTTATGTTTAATCTTGGAGCCCACCCCCAAAATACCTCATTGTGTATATGCAAATATTCAAATTTATTTTTAAAAATGGAAATTTGAAACACTTCAGGTTCCAGTCATTTCAGATAAGAGGTCCTCAGCCTGTGTCTCCAAGGATTGTTTGTATCACTTATTTCTTTAAGCAAAAGAAGTGAAAGCCCCATTGTTACAAGGGAAAGGCAACAGGAAAGACCATGTTCATTATCATCTTTCTGTGAGCATTGTCATCAAAATATCTCATCGGCTGTCTACCACATGTGAGAAATCAAGGAAAGTGCTTGGCTTCCTTGTGAGAATGGGACATAGCTGAGGTGTATTTTAATATTTATCAAGAATGTGCAGGACTGGTATCCCAAGAGAAAGCTTCAGATTTCAGAGCTAAAATGGGAACGAGTCACTCTAAGTAAGCACTGAGGAGCACATGGGGCTGTAAGGACAGAGAAGAACCATCAACTCACCTTGATCTTCTGCGTGTTTGTTCTTAGGTTACCCAGCATAGGAGAAGGAACCAAATTCCCTAGATTTTTCTGAATCCAGGAGATACAGTTGGCTTTGCATTATGGTTTTTGAATCTCAGGAGAGTCACCACTTTCTCCCTTGAACTTCATCAGACCTGCCTCAATCTATCAGAGACTCTTTATGTGCTTTTTGCATGCTACCATTTTTTAAAAATAAATTACCCATTTTTGTGTGTTTATTAATGAGACATGCACAGAAAAAGCACTTCTCAAGATCAGAACTGCTGCTCCCATTTTATAGGGGATGAGGTTGGTGCGGGGGGATAATGTAAACTGAATCATGATGACTTGTCCACTTGACCTACCACAGTGCCAGAACACTCTCCTTCATCTCTGAATGCCAGGACTCTACCCAACAGATCTTTACCAAATGGCTGGGGAAAGAATGACTGCTCCTCTCTCTGTGGAATTCAATGGGAAACTACCAGAATGGCAATTCTCAACTCATTTGAGGCTGTGTGCTTTATGTGCCAGAGATTCCTTGAAAACAAAATAAAGTTATATGAGTTTATTTTTCCCAGAGAAGTGTACAAATGCATATTGGAAGCTCTCCATTGAATTTCAGGGTTCTTCTGGGCTCTTTATTATTCTTTCAAAAATCTCTTTAGCAGCACACCTTTGAGAGGATAGAGTTCATTGTGTGTTCCCTGAAGTTACAAAGTAGGGCTTTATAAGTTTTCACTGATGAGTGTTTGTGGTGTGCCAAGGTCTTCTCCACGTGTGGTACATTAGTTCCATGCAGTAGAGGCACAATCCAATGTAGAGTGCACTATGAACCTGACATATGAGGAATCCAGGCAGAGAAGGCCTGAGAGCTCAGGATACCATAGATGTGAAACCCAGACTTGAATTCAGTCCACAGGGCTCAGCAAAAATCACCTTTGAATTTATTTGGATTTGGAGCCAGAAAAGAACTAACCAGGGGGAGAGACCAGTGGGGCTGATTATTTGTCAAGTTCTTCTAACAAGGACACAGTCCCACTGCTAAGCAGGCCAGGAGTACTCTTGATTCAGACTTAATCCCAGTGCTTCACAGGGACTTTGGGATTAAGTACTAAATACTTTAGCCTGTCCAGGCTAAAAAAAGTAGGGCCAAGGCAATTCACTTTTTGAAACTGATGTGTGAGATGTGGTTTGGCTGGCAAGCCCACTGCCCATGCCTGGACTACGGGAAAAATCCAGATCGCAGTTTGTGAAAGCAATTTCATTGATAGACATTATGCCAAAACATACACAAATGATACAAAGGTTGCTTGAAACTTGTGATTCCCAGGATAACTACCAAATTAATAGACACTACTAACCATTTTTAATGTGTAGACTTATCCTACCATACGCAGCACATAGTGGTGTTTAGTAATACCAAAACAACTATTATGAGTGTTTTTTAACTATAGGAAATTTCTATTGATATAGATTAAAATGGTCAAATATTGGCAATTTCACGTGATTTAACTTAAGGAGAACATTTCTGTAAATGGCTCTTGCTGAGTCACAGCACAGAGTACCTCGTGGAGAATCTTAAGGCACGCTTGCTCGTTCATAAGCATAGCCCAGAGGTCAAAATGGCAGAGCTCTTATGTTGACCACAGTGCCTGGACTTGAACCCAAATCACGCAGACCAGCGCTCAACCCCCATGATGGCCCTGCATTCCAGTAACTCCTTCTTTCCATTGCCTAGGCTGGTCGGTTCAGCTGGGAAAGGGATAAAATACCACAGCCATGGTTGGGGTTGTAAACATCAATTAGTTATGCCCTGTCTCCAGGATACAGAATGATCTCGATTCCAGCTCCCTGGTGCTGACTGGAGACAAGGGCAATCCGGACACCTCAGGGAAAGGGCCCTCATTCAACTCCTACATGCATGGTTCTCTAATAAAAGAAGATGGATTATGGGCATCAACAGAGCCTTCAAGTGGAAGCAAAATATTTTATTTTTATATCAAGAATAGAAAAATATATGATTACCTGCATTTACCATGCATTACCAATTTAAAACAAAAACTTTCAAAATCTTCACTCATAGCCAATCACTAAAGAAAGAAGAAAAAGGAAGGAAGGAAGGAAGGAAGGAAGGAAGGAAGGAAGGAAGGAAGGAAGGAAGGAAGGAAGGAAGGAAGGAATTTGAAGGGAAAATAGCAGGTAGGATGGGCAGTTAGGCCAGGTCACATACCAGGAAAATTACTCCTTTCACCTTTTCTGAAAAATGAAAATAAATTACTTTGCCAATCCCCCCCAAAAGAATTTGTAACAAAACATACCTTCAGTGTGTGAGTGGTATGAAATTCCTCTGCAAAGCCAGCCTGCTCTGAACCTTCCTACTGGCACAGCAAGCTCTTCAGGACTGTACATAAATCTCAGCCTGTTGAGCACCTCAGCTTGTGACCCGCTAAGCCCTTGCTAACTGCAGTCCGCAATCCTAGGCTTTTGTGAACCCAAATGTTTAATCTAATCTTATGTGGAAAGTTAAATACATTCTTGAAGTTGGGAATTAACCTTCGTGCTTCACAGGGTGTGCCTGTGAGGAGCGTGGCATGGGGCAGAGTGGTACAAGCTCCTTCTCTGGGCCCCAACACGCCAGCTCTACCAAGGGGACAGTTGAGGTCTCTTCTTAGGAAAAGTCTTAGTGCTCCCACCATGAAATGCTAGGTACATGGAGAACAGGATCCTAAAGAGATGAGATCAACTTGGAGATGATTTGTGTGTGTCTGAAGAAGGCCAGCATAATTCCAAAGAAAGTTCCACCGATCTGAGGCTCACCGATAAGCTAAATGTTTAAGTGTGTCCCTTCCTAGGATAATTTCTAAGTGACTTTAGGACAATATTTTGTTTTTTAAAATAGAAACTAGTCATAGATGTACTACATCAGGAAGACAGAAGTAAGTGCAAAAGCTAGTTAAAGACTTACTAAGAGTTAAACAAACTTTAACCACCCAAAGATCCTTTCCTGTCAAAGTGGGATTCCTGAGATTGGGCAGTGTTCAGCTTTGTGTAAATTGTCACCAATGAGTATTCACATGCTAGGACCTTCTCCATGTGTTTTTTGTATTAATACCATGCAGTTATTGTCACATTCCAATGTGCAGTGCACCATGGACCTGACATCTGAGGAATCCAAACACAGAGGACTCAGGAGGGCAGGGTGCCATAGAAGTGAACCCAAGATTTGATTTCAATCCACAAAGGGTCAACAAAAGTCCCTTGAGGGGACTGATCATTACTCTGTAACTTGTGGCTCTGAAAAAGTAAGATTAACTTTGCTTTACAGTTGGTTATTATTATTACATGGTTCCCTAAACGATGTGGTTTGAAACACACTGGGTGGCAGAAGGTGGTTAAGATTTGAAAAAACCTTAACAAATTATTTTGAAGTCACCATGTGTGTTAGGTGTGTCCAGTGAAAGACAGAGAGCCCTATAACTTTACACCAACCAAGGAGATGGCTCAGTATAATAAGCGCTTCCCTGGCAAGTGTAAGAAGCTGAGTTCAAGCCCCGGTAAAAAAAAAAAAAAAAAAAAAAACCTTTACACCAGTACACCAGCTCTCAGTACACTGCTGCCCTTGGGGATTTGCTTGCACTGAACAAGATAAGACAAATCAGCCAGGAAGGAGTAGTTAGATAGCCCAAATGAACTGAAGTCGCCTCTGCACCCATGGAAACATGACTGAGGCTTCCACTGGGTAATTGTGCCACCTTCTGGCAGGAAGAGGAAATAGCAAGAAGCCAGTCTGTCCCTACATAGATAGCCCTTTATCCAACCTTACTCTTCAATTCCACACCAAAGTAGTGAGCAATTCCACACCTAGGAAATTGAAGGAAGAATTGGAAGGTGGTATCTGATGAAGTTGAGAGCTTAGTTCTGATGGCTCACCAAATGACCTTCTAACTCCAATCTGTGGTTTTTCCATCTAAAGATGGAAATAGTAAGCATCCCTACCTCCCTGACTTGGTTTTCTATGAGATAATGGATCTATGCAACTCAGTACACAGCTCTGGTTACAGTGTGATAGTAAGTGGTCTATAACATTAGCTTTAGCTCTTATTTTTAAGAAAAATGATCGTGACATTTTTCTTAAAAATAAGAGCAATTTTATTTTTAAGCAAACATGACAGTGACAGGTAAAGTTTGACCAGCCTTGATCACAGAAAAGAATCTTCCAGCCTATGTAAAGAGTAGCTCATTCATGGTCTCTTCTTAGAGAGCCCCTACTCATATCCCATAGCACAATTTATAAAACTGAGGTTGAGGGTCCACAGTGAGATGCTGTTGCCAGTCAGCGTGCTCACTGCTGGGACAAAGTTCTGCTAACTGCAGCTTGATGAGGAGTTTTTGGCTTGTGAGCTTAGAGTGTTCATTCAGTGGCCCCCCAGCTCCCAGGTAGAAATGGCATGTCAGAGGGATGTGGCAGAGGAAAGCTTTCCTCTCCTGGAAGCCAGGAAGCAGAGACAGGTAAAGGAGCTGGAGACAAGAACACTTCCTTCAAGGTCACCCCCCAGTAAGCTGCCTTTCCTAACTACACCCCATTTCCTGAGAGCACATGCAACTATGAATTTATGAATGAATTAAGTCATTGAAGAGTACTTTATAGCACGAGACTCAGGGGAGATATTTTAGATCTAAACCATAATAGATGTGGAAGCAGAGTGTCAACAGGACCCAGGTGTCAGTTAGAGTCTACAGAAGAAGGGGAAGGGGAAGGGGTTATGCCATGTTTCACACTGACAAGCTTCCTGTTTCATCATTGAGCCAGGCTCTTGGGAATTTATTCATCATTGCCTCCACCAAAAAATGGAATCTTCCAGAAAACAAGGTACATAAAAGCAAATGTTCGCTTTGAAAATGAAATTGCAGCCCGCGACTTTGCAGGGCTCTTCTACCTATGTACGGCACATGCTTTTGAAACTCAGGGAGTGGAGACTGGATTCAGTTTTAAAAAGTGAATGTTATTTGGACATACACACAGCGCTAGCAAAAACCAAAAGTCTTTCAAAACAGAATATCTGTAGGAGGCTTTGTTTCTAATCAAATCTGCCTTTCAAGCTGCCAGGGCTTGTCTTGGGGTATTTTGATGGATACAAATCAACATGACAACAGACCTACAGAGGGAACATGACTGCTAGTAGCAAACAATGGAGAAAGAAAGCTGGACAGTTTTTTTGGGGGGGATCTTTTTTACTTTTTTTATTGAAGAACAAATAGCAATGAGACAGCTTCAAATCAAATTAGCAAGACATATTCAATAATTAACACATTGCATATTGTTTTGTAGTGGCTTGTTGCCGTACACGGTGCATACATGATATTCTACTTACAGACACTATTAGAGCAGATGACTCTAATCAATGAATTAAGAGACTGTAGCTGTATACTTACCTTATTTTTTAAAGCTGAATTATAGCCCAGTATCAATAATTAATACTTTCTAACTTGTTACTTTCCTAGTGGTTGCCCATAGTACTAGAGGCTGACAAAATATCCTGGCCAAACACTATTAGTGCAAATCTTGCTCCTCATAGAATTATGCAGAAGTACTATATATTTATCCTAACTGTACTGTTTATACAAACACAACATGGTTCTTCCTTTGTATCCACTTTTTTTGTCTAGAACAGTCAAAGATGGGCACTCTATTGTCATTAAGCCATTATAGGTGCCTGAACTTGACAACACAATCAAACACAGTCCAGCAGTCCATAATAATAGTGAGTTATCTGAAGAAGATGTTGACTATAGCCATTATAAGCTCAACTTACAATTATAGCCTTATTTTATATACCTCATTCCTATACTTTTCTGCTGGATGGTTAAGACTGAGATAAAGCAAGACCTATATAACTAAATATGTAACTTTTGTATCTGATGAGGTCAGTCAAGTCCTGTTAGGGTTTATCCTACAACCTTGTACCTCATTGTGTAGATCCTTTATCAGTGTCAGCCATGTGGATGAGTCACGGCCATTGCTTGACCAGTTTGCTCTCTGTGAGAGACTGAAAGTTTTTTCTCCATGTGACTCTCCCCAGGCACACTATACATCAACAATTGCATTCCTCTGTGGCTCCATAATCTCCTTGATCAGAAAATTTGGGGCACAACTGAGTTCCATGATATTACAGTACAGGTTCTCCTATGTCCTGAGTCTTCACTGACCTTGAAAGGTTAGGGCCAAAATGTTGGCTGACCTTGCAACCCTTCTATTTCTCCAGTTTTTGATCTGTGAGCTTAGGTTGTTAACCATCCAGAAGAAAAGCTGATTAGTACCCTGCAGCATATGCCGTTCAGTTTGCCCTATCTGACTCAATTGTTTTTAGTTGTTGTTGTACATTTCTATTTGTATTTCTTTTTTTGACTTCTTACACTAGGGGGACTACGATATTTGCACATGTGTGTCTGTTTCATTTCACTTACAAGTATATGTTCAAGTGGCATCCACTTCAATATAAATGCTTCAAGTTTATCCTTCTTCGTAGCTGAGTAGTACTCCATTAAATAGAAATACCACATCTTTTTCAGCCATTCCTCATGTGACAGACATCTTGAATGTTTCCAAGATTTTGCCGTCACAAATTGTGTTCTTATAAACATAGGTATACATCTATCACTATGATATGATGTTTTCAGTTCCTCTAGGAAAATTCTGTGTAGGGGGATGGCCAGCTTGAATAGGATTCCCAGTCCTACTCTTTTGAGGAGTCTCCACACAGATCTCCACAATGGCTTCACCAGACTACATTCTCATCAGCAGTGGAGAAGTGTTCCTTTTTCCACACATCCTCTCCAATATTTGTTATTAGTTGATTTCTTTATGATAGCCATTCTTTCTGGAATGGGATGACATCTGAATGTTGTTTTAACTTGTATTTCATGGACAGCTAGTGGTATGGAGCATTTTTTCATGTATTTATTCACTTCTTTAATTTTGTCCTCTGAGAAGTGTGTATTCATTTCAGATGCCCATTTCTGGATTGGGTCTTTAAATTTGAGGGCCCTAATATACCTTAGTTCTTTATACATTCTAGAGAGCAGATTTTTGTCTCATTGCTTATTAGTCAGGATTTTTTCAAAATTTGTGGGTTGTCTTTTCACTTTGTTAACAATTTCTTTTGACATATAGAAACTCCTCAAGAAGAGTTGATCCCAGTTGTTGATTCTTTCAAGTGTTTCCCATGCAAATGCATGTTTGTTCATGGACTCTTTGCCTGCCCCTATGTTTTCAAGAGTTCCTCCTAATTTCTCTTCCAGGAAATTGAGTGTATTTGTGTTAATATTTAGATCTTTAATCCCTTCTGACTTTAGCTTAGTGCATGGTGATAGGCCTGGGTCAAGTTTTACTATTCGGCATGTAGAGAACCAGTTTTTCCAGCACCATTTGTTAAAGAGTCTATCTTTCTTCCAATAAGCATGTTTGACCCCTTTGTTGAAGATCAGGTGGCTGAGTGTATTTTCAGATGCCTCTGAATCTTCTACTCTATTCCACTGATCCTCAGGTCTATTTCATTGCCAATACCATGTTGATTTTATCACAGTGGCTTTGTAATTTCAAGTTAGGAATTGTGATGTCCTGCCTTGTCTTTGTTGGCCAGGATTGCCTTTGATATTCTAGATCTTTTCTGGATCCAAATAAATTTTAGAAATGATTTCTCTAGGTCTGAGAGGTATGTTGGTGACAGTATGATATGGATTACATTAAATCTGTACAACAATTTGAAAGTATGGCCATCTTCACGATGTTGGTTCTTCCTATCTAGGAGCATGGAATACCTTTCTAGTTCTTTGAACTGTTTTCTTCATCTCAATTGAATTAATTTCTGCTCTAATCTTCATGATTTCTTCCAGTCTTTGGGCTCTGAGTTTGGTTTGCTCTTCCTTTTATAGATGTCAGAGGTGCAACATTAGGTGCAACATTATTTGTTCTCATTCTGTTTTCCTCATGTGTGAGTTCATAGCTATGATATTCTCTCTGAGAACTGCTTTCATCACATCCCATAAATTCCCATAAGTTGTGGCTGAATTTTTCATGAATTATACATATGTTGAATTTGTTGTTTAATTTATCCATGTTTTCTTTAGAAGTAGTTATTAATTCCTTTATTGCAGAGGTTTTTTTTTCCCAAATTGGATTTCTCTATGTATTTCTGGAATTGATTCTCTACTTCAGATGCTATGATTACAAAGTATCCTTTTTTTATTTCAGAAATTATTTCTGCTTTGATTTCCTCTTTACTTTTCTGCTGTTGTTTCTTTGCTTGAGACGTTGTTAATTCATATGTTTCAGCTAGAATAGTGTTTTCTACACTTGTTTTGGGTGGGCATTGGGTTTCTCCCCCATATATTTCTGGATTTGATTCATTTCTTCAGATGCTGTGTATTCAAAACTTTCTTTTTTTACTTCAGGCGTTAATTCTCAGCTGAGTTTCTCTGTACCTTTCTGCTGTTGTTTCTTTGCTTCTGCCTCTGTTAATTCACTGTAGCTGAACTAGTGTCCTCTGTACTTATTAGTGGGCTCCAGGCCTGAGATTGCATTTTTTTCCTTGTCCTTGTCATTTTGTATAGCACTGACCTCTGACCTTTGGTGTAGAGCTTTTGTGCAGTTATAACCTTAGTGCGTAGTGAGATTTGGGTGCCATTCTATTAAGTTTGAGAGGGCGTGGTGGTGCAGGCCTGTAATCCCAGCACTTGGAAGGCTGAGGCAGGAGGATTGTTGTGACTTCGAGACTAGCTTGAGCTACAAAGTGAGCTTAAGGCCAGCCTAAACTGCATAGTGAGACCTTGTCTCAAAAAGACCAAAAAAAAAAAAAAAAAAAAAATTTGAGATTATCCAGTTATGTCTGGCCTCAATTTATCTGTTGTGTTCTGTTCCCTTTTGCTGCAGCTCTTCTGGTACAACTGTGAGCCTGTGGTTCTTGCTGTTGGGTCCCTGGTCCGGGAAGCACTGGAGAGTTCAGAAGCTCTACCTCACACTCACCAGGCCGGACTGGGGTGAATCAATTGCCAGGAGAGTCACAGAAGTTCTCACTCCAGTGGTGGGCTTTGGGGTAGGGGTTCCAAGGAGCTGCCAGGCAGGCCTGTCTGTTGTGTCTCAGGCAGGTCTCTAGCTAGAATGTCTTGGTGCCTGAGGCTCTGGATGGTGCAGAGTGTACAGGGAGAAGCCAAAGGCTCTCCCTCAGACTCATCACGTAGTCACTGAACCAGGATGCTGAGAATTGGGAAAATTCTCACTCGCTTGGTGGGCTTGGGGACAGGGCTCTGGGGAGTTACCAACAAGTTGGCTCTGGGTGTCTCTGGGGTATCTTAAAATCAACACATATAAACCTGCAATACAGGGATGGACCCAAGAACTCCTGCATATTAGGCAAGAATTCTACCATATGTCCCCAGAATCACTCTTTTTTAAAAATTATTTTTGAGAAAAAAATCTAAATTACACAGTCTGGTTTCAAACTTATGATCCTCCTGCCTCACTCTCCCAAGTAACTAGAATTATAAGATAGGATATGCCAACATGCCCACAACTCGAGCCTCTTCACTTCCAATCAATCCTATTGGGGCTGGGGAGATAGCTCAGTAGAATAAACACTTTGCATGGCAAGCACAAGGTCCTGAGTTCAATCTCCGGTAGCACAAAAAAAAAAAAAAAAAAAAAAAAAAAAAAAAAAAAAAAAAAAAAAAAAAAAAAAAAAAAAAAAAAAAAAAAAAAAAAAAAAAAAAAAAAAAAAAAAAAAAAAAAAAAAAAAAGAAAAAAAAAAAGAAAGAGTTACATTCAACCCTACTAGGAAATCTGTTGATTCTATTATTATTAAAGCTCAACAAATTACAATTGTATAGGTTTATGAAACACAGTGATGCTCTGATTTTTGCATACAATGTGGAATAATTAAAGCAAACCAATTAATCTATGCATTACTTCAAATATTTTTTACATTCTGTGCTGAGAATATTTCAGATATGCTCTTTTAGCAACATTAAAATGTGCAGTACATAATTATTACTATATCTATTACATTGTGCCATAGATCTGAAAAAAGTCAAGTTCATTTCTCATATCTCAGGTTTTGTTTCCTTTGTTATTTCTCATCTCTTCCACTCCCCTCTGCTAACCCCTCTCCTGATCTCTATTTCTGTTAGGTACAAACCCACAAAATCAACCAGACCAGGCATTCTGACTCAAGTACAAGCTTTATTGGGGCCATCAAGCAGGCTCGCTGTCTAGAAGACAAAGACAGCAGTGAATACAAGGGGGACAAGAGACTTTATAGGATCTTTTAGGGAGGGTGATCATGGGCTGGAGTAGCTGAGGGAGAGCTAATCTTGGCAGGGCTACCTGGCCTGTGGGAGACCATTAATATTAACAAAGGAGAGTTTCATGATTGTTTGCCCAGATCAAAGTCAGGTGGACCTGTTCTGTGGTTTTAGGTTTGGCTCTGTATGGTGCCAAGGAGGAGAGAATTTGAAGGCAGAGTGCCTGGGAGGCCAAAAGAGAGTGTGTTTGGGGCAAGGTGCCTGGGAAACTTTGAATCTTGACCTATCATTCCAGACTCTATTTGATTTAAAAAAAAAAAAAAAAAAAAGGGTGAATAAATCATCTGGCTATTTCCTGCTGAATGGGGGAATTGTGGAGCCGAAAGTCTGGAGATCAGGGTGGGTTGTTTTCACTGAAGGGGTCTCATTGGTGCAAGGCCTGGTAGGAGTAATCTGAGAGAAGTATTTGGTTAAAATTTTGGGTTGTTAATCTGGTGTCATTATTGTGGCTAAGGGAAATGAGGCAGGGGTTACCATGAACATAATAGGAAGCCTTATGAGAGACCCTAGAAGGGAAGCAAGCCAAAGGAAGAGTTTTATATATTAAGGTTCCACAGAGAAACATCTAGATGTCTACTTTGTGTTGCTTGTCTCTAGGTGTGTTGAACATGTGAGACTGTGGGAAGAGGGAAACTGTAAAAGGGAGAAATCAATGGCTTAAGGCTTTTTAGGAAGAAGACAGGTGTGTGTGAAGTTGGGTAGGGCCAGGATGGCTGTGAGATCAGGCCTCAGAATGGACATGTATAGGCAACCTTTGGTGAGGTTGGTGGTCTAGGTAGAAGGAAGAAAAGAATCTATGATCTGAATGTGTCATTTTATCTTGACCATGTTGAAGGAGAGGAGTAAGGAGATGGTGAATGATGGGCTTGAGTTCTCTCTGATGTTTGGGGGCTATTGGGTATTGGGAAATGGAGGGAAAGGCTGTGGGATCTCTGAAGCAAATCACTGTAGTATTCCTGTGGCATGAGTGGAACTGGAAGTGTCTCAGAGTATATGGTCAACAAGGGAAAGGGAGGGCGGAGCTGGCTGTGCATTGAGGTTAGGTTTATAGGACGAGCACTGTGGGAAGACAGATGAGGGAGAGATGGAGATTTTGAATGAAATCTCTCCCCACGAGAGGTGGAGTAGGTTGGATTCATAAGGAAATTATGAGTGAAGAACAGTGCCTGGAGTGAGCAGGGAATGGGCCTGTCTGAAGGGGTCATGTCGGTCGGCCATCAACACCCGCTGTGTAAACTGTAGAGCTAATATAGAAACTTTAGAACTCAGCAAGATGTGGCATCCATGTCAGCAAGAAAAGAGGGTTTTTTTTGTTTTTTTGTTTTTTTACCTGAGATGTCCAGTGAGACTTGGGACTCTAACAAAGATACCTTGATGTAGGCCATGGACACCAAGTTCTGTTGTTTCTCTTCAGCGGTAATACCAAGCAGGTCAAGTATTGATGGATCCAGCTGTGGGGAGTTTTCCTGTGAGCAGGGGGAACTGGATGACTTACTACTTTCTGGAAGACAGGACAGTCACATTTCCAGTGACCCTCGAGCTTATAGATGGAACCAAGTCTGCAAGTTGTGGCAGGCTCGTGCTCAGTGTCCTTCTTTGCCCCACTTGCAGGAAGAGCTTGGGTGGCAGCATTCTTTAGGCTCAATATCTCCTTATTAATGTCTTACTTTGATGGGAGTCCCCAGTGTCACAGACAAAAGTTGGCACTTGTGTGTAGTTAATTTTGGCCTCTATTATTAAAGACATGGAAGTCAGGTTAAGTAAATTTCTTTGTGATGTTTGACGGCCAAGATTTGTCTTTTTAGCTTGGCATGAACCTCATGAACAGATTGGGATATAAAAATAGAAATTAATAACAGTTGTTTTTTCAGGAAAGCAATATACTTTTTTTAACTCATTATTAACTTTATTGAAAATCAATAATAACTATGTAGCAAATTAAAAATTGTAGACAAATATTGAAATGTGAAAGATATAAGATGTAGACAGTGAACTTCAGGAAAATATTTCTGAAATGAATACATAACATGAGATCAATAATATATTTCACATTTAAAAAATATTTGCAAACTTAAATGAATATAAAAATAAAAGTTTTCTAAAATAAACATGAAGAAGAAAGAGTTTAGTCATATAATAGTTCACCCTATCCCAAAATCAAGAAACTTATATTCATATAATTAGAATTCTCAAAGTAGAATGGGATAGGCAATAAATATTTAAAAAATCTAAAATTTCCGAATTTAGTTAAAATTATTGTACCACATTTCCAAGAAAAATGAACCTTTTGCACAAGAAATATGAATAACATTATCCCAAGATACACAAAACTAAAATTGTCCAAAAGTAATTGTAAAGAAAAAAATTAAAACATATACATAGAAAAAATATTAGCTATGGAAGAACAAAATTATTATTTTGTCTACAGGACCTCACTATGTAGATTGGACTCATAGTGATCCTTCTGTTTAAAGCCTCCCAAGTGATGAGATTACAGGTGTGTGTCACCACACCCAGGCTCAATCGCCCTCTCAAAGAGTCCCGGATGCAGGGCCAGAACAGCAGGCCCTTGGATTGAACCCTTAGCCCCAGCATCTAGCTAAGCAGGTGCTTTAATCCACTGAGCTATTTGATCAGCCCCAAAGAACAAAATTAAGTATTATCTTATTCCACATTACAGAAAAAAAAAAAGAACAAGGGGGTAAGAAAATGGACTTATTTAAAGGACTGAAAAAAAAAATCTGTGCTCATTGAATGTTATTTATTTATTTATTTATTTTGTCTAAACTTGTTAGTAAAAACTTTTATTCTCAATGAACTAAGAAAAAGTAGCTGTATATCTATCCTAGCTCTATTGTATATATATATATATATTTTTTTTCCATAACAGAATGATCTTTCATTTACACTTTGTGAAGTTAGTGATGCATGACACTAGGTTGCTTAACAACGGATAGCTAACCTTAACCAGACAGAATGTTCATCTCAGGAGTGAGGTAGCTTGTTTGCTTTAGGCACTGAGCCAAGTCCCACCTACAGATATTTGATCAATTTTGTGGCTCCCAACGTATTCCCCTTTTTTATTTTGTTTTGTCAGAGATGGGTGTTCCACTACAGTTAGAGAAGCTGTATTTAGAGAAGTCTTTAAAGGACCTTTTCACACTTGTAAAGATTGTAGGTACTTGAATTCAGCAAAATAACCTAATATAGTCCAATAGTCCATAATAGTAGTGGATTATTAGCAGAACTGACAATTGTCAGAAGTTGTTGACTTGAGCCTTTTATAGCTCAGCATGTTAATATGGCTTTACTTTTTATACCTCTTGGTTATACTTTTGTGCTGGATGGTTAAGACCAAGTTAAAGCAAAACCCATACAACTAAAAATATAACTTTTGTGTCTGACAAGGTCAGTCAAATCCCCTCAGGATCTAACCTGAAATCATTTAGATCACTTTGTAGATCTTTTTGTCAGTGTCAGCCATCTGGATGAGCCACTTCATTGAATTTTAAACTTAGCAAACATACCTTTGAAAGCTAAAAATAAAATATTTTCCAGTTAAACAAACTCAAAATATTATAATACCTTCAGACATAGCATATAGAAAATAACAAAGACTATAATCCAGAAGGCAAGAGAGGTTGCTGTATGGTCCTGGATAAGGAATAAAGATCTTTCAAAATGTTAGTCATGCAGGACTATGTAAAATGTAATTATATTATAGAAACCCACTTAAAAAGTCATTGAAGATTTCCACAAAACAGTATCAATCTTATGTCAGGTTATATACATATTTTTTCATATATATATGTGCGTGTGTGTACATGTGTGTGTTCATGTGTGTGGGTATGTGTAAAAGACAAGGAAGAACTAATGTAAAGTCAATTGAAAATAGAAAATACACTATTTAAAGTTTCTGATACTAGGAGAAAATATGATACCATGTCTTATAAATATATTGAAGTCAAAGAAACAGTATAAATAAATAATAAAACAAAAATTAAAATTAAATAATATTCAGAAAATTAATTAAATATTAATTAATTCAAAATTAAATTAATATTTCAAAATAATATTCAAAAATTAAGATTAAATTGTGAATCCAACTAAGAGGCCAAAATGCAGTGTATCATATGTACAAATATGTGATCAATTCATAGTACTTACATAGTATTTGACTAGGTTAATGTATACAAAAATATAAACCGAGAAAAAGTTTTCATGGTAGTAAAGAATTACTAAGAGTAAAACATAACAAACATACTGGAAAGACAAATATAAGATCAACACTTCTAACAGTTTGGGGATAGGATATTGCACAAAGTTCTAGTATGTGGTGGGTATGGACAGTGTCCGTGATTCTTACTGGTGGCCAGGTGTCACCTATGGGACTGAGCTGCTACTACTTCCTTGATATCCATCTTGTAGACCTGGACAGAGTCATGGCCCATAGGCTGTAGGAGACGTCCATTTGTAAAGTATGCTTATGGAAATACTTTGCTGCTGGATACAAAAGAATAATTGAAAAACTGCTGTTGCATATCTCTTTTTCTCCTGTGTTTAATTGTTTGCCCTATTTGGTGGGTTCTTTTTGTTCTCATTCATGGAGTTGTGGTCATTTTGATCCCTCTCTAGAATATCTTTTAGTAGTCTCTGTAGGGTTGACTTTTCATCATGAAATTCTTTAGTTGTTCTTTGTCATGGAAGTATTTCACTCCTCCATTAAACTTGAGAGTTTTGCAGGGTATATAAATCTGGGTTAGAATTTGTTTTCTTGCAAGACTTGAAGTACTTTGCTCCATGTTCTTGACTTGATGGTTTATGAAGAGAAATCTTCCATTATTCTGATGGGTTTTCCTTTAAATGTAATCTGTTTCTTTTCTCTAGTGGCTTTTAGTATACCGTTCCTGTGCTGAAGTTTTGAGATCTTGACTATTATATGTCTGGGAGTGGTTTTAACTGGGTTGATGTTATTTGGAGTTCTGTATGCTTTGGTTACTGAATGTCAGATTGCTTCCCCATATTCGGGAAGTTTTTTGCTATTTTTTCTTTCTCCATAGTCTTTTTATATCATTTGTATTGACTCCTTCTCATTGATGCCTGTTAGCCTTACGTTGTTCATCTTTGCATCATCTTTCAGATGTTGAAGTATTTTTTCCTGCATCTTTTTTTAAAGATATCTTTTCTTACCTTTTCACTAGCTGCAATGGTGTCTTCAAGGTTTGAAAGTCTATTTTCACTTTCATTCAAATGATTTTTGCCAGCTTGTGACTGAGGTTTTAGTTTTCTGTATATCACTTTGGATCTGCTTCATGTATTTTATTTCTTTCCCATATTGCTCATTCAAGGATTCCATCATTTTTTATTTTCCTCTACTTTTTATCAGTGTCTTCTTTAGAAGAACTTAGTACTTCTTTCATTTTAGTTATCATTTCTATTTTTACTTCACAAATTATTTATGAATTGATTTCCTCTATACCGCTCTGCAGATGTTTCTTTACTTTAGACGCTATTGTTTCAGAGATTTCAGGTATATGCTTTTCAATTTCTTCTATGCTATTGTCTCCTGCATTTATCCTGGGTGGACTCAGGGCCTGAGAATTCATTTTGCTCCTTCTCTTTGTCATTTTGAAGAGCACTATATTCTGTCCTTTGGTGTAGAGCTGTAGAAGAGTTATTATCTTACTGTCAGATCTGTATCTACCAAGTTTAAATTCACCCAAGTAGGTGTGGCTTGGATCTGGCTGCTGTGCTGCACTTCTTCCTGCTGCATCCCTTGGAAGTGAACCCACTATGTCACTTTGTCAAGATGTTGTGCTCCTGGATTAGCTGAGTGGTTTTTGCCTCTAGCCTCTCTGCAAGGAGTTCTGTTGCAGGGTTCCACACCAGGCTTGCCTAATGGAGGAAGTTACACACACACACACACACACACACACACACACACACACACACGTACCTGGCCTGGGTGCTGGCTGGAATGAGGATCCAGTGGACCAACAGGCAGTTCCACTCACAAGCAGGGCCTGGGTACTGGCTGGAGTGAGGGTCTAGAGGGTTCTTGGTGGTCCCAGTTACACTCCATGGGCCTCAGTGCTGGCTTGTATGAGGATCCAGTGGGGACAGGCAGTCCCACTCCCACGCCGGGCCTGGGAACTTGCTGGAGTGAGGATCCAGAGGGCCTTAGGTGGCCCCACAAACATGCAAGTCCTGGGCATTGCCTGTATTTAGGAGAGCAATATACTTGATTATCAAACACCTTGAAATATAAAGTATGACCAGAGAACTGTTATTTCTTGTCAACCATAGAGATTTTAACATTTAAATTCCTGTAGAATGCTAATAGACAGTAGCTAAACTTATACAAATAACATTTGACATCAATAGTCATATGTAGTAGTGTCACTTAACAGTCATAACAGATGATGAGAAAATTATCATTTAACTGATGACTTCATTTTGGCTTGACACAAACCTCTTGTAAATATCTAGAGTATAAAAAATGTCATGAGTATATTTAATGTAGCAGCTTTTATGAGAAAAATCTTATTTTAATTTTTTTGCTTTTACCAAGTTATTCCCAAGTTATTAGGGATGTCTTCTAAGGAGATTATGGGGCTTTCCAATGATGAACAGAGATTGGCCACCTTCTATTCACCAATAAAGAGTCCTATCCAACAATCTCTCCCCACTTTAATGATTTTTGTTTAATTGTAAATTAATTTTGATATTATTTAGACCAGCTGGTAACTCAGGAGAAAGCATGATTTTAAGTCTATATTTTAAGGTTCAAATAAAATGAGGAACAGTTTTTGACAGAATGATGGACAAATATGACACACAGGAACATAGTTACAAAATTAGAGGGCACTCAAATATATTTCTGGCCAGGTTAAATTATGATGACCTGTTTAAGTTTGCAATTAGGACAGACTAGTCAACTTTTGTAGGTCAATTAGCAGAGATCTTTATAAGAAGATTTGAAAAATGTAAAACCTCTTATTTATAGTTCCTAAATTAGAGTAGGAGCAAGCAAACTGAGCAGAGTGTGAGAATTAGGCAAAGTACAATATAGAAGCACTAACAACTCACAAGACCTGGACTTGCAGGCTGGCAAGAAGGCTGTAAAGAGAGTGGGAAGCTGTGACTCAGGGTCTCTCTCTTCCTTGTGGCTGTAACAGGAGACTGTCTGCCAAGAGGCTGAGGGGTGGGGGAGCGAGGGTATGCAGCAGGCTCAACTGGATAGGGAAGGATGGATGGGCTGTTATCCTGCTGTCAGCTCCATAGCAGAGGGAGAGGTACGTGCTATTGGGGAGAAAATGCATCGTTAGCTATTTTTTATAACTGGAAGTTGGTGGTAAGGAAAAGCAAGGGGAGAGGGAGCAAAGAGAGAGTGAAGAATCACTGTAGCTCCTGAAAGTTGAGAGGACAGAAGGTGAAGCAGCAGCTGCAGCTTTAGGCTCTGGTAGTGGCCAGTAGTGGCCAGTGGCAGAGGCACAGGGGGTGGGGACCTGTAGTGACAGCAGTGGGTAGTGGCTGCAACAGGGCAACAGCTTTAAGTGGTGACTACAGAGTGGTGTGTAGGGGGATCTGAAAGAAAGAGAGAGAGGGAGGGAGAGAGACAGAGACAGAGACAGAGACAGAAGAGAGAGAAGACTGGGCAGGTTGTAGGTATGGGAGAGGAATATGTCTTTAGAGCAAATGAAGGCTTTTAAGGAATTTCTAACCATTTGCTGCTACAATGGCAGGAGTTTTAAGGGGTTAAAAGTTTGGTGTTTTTCTTTTGGGGGTTAGGAATGAATATTTTTCAGGGTGACAGAATTTGAGCTGTGTAGGGCTTTAAGACTTAGGGGAGGGGTCCCCAGGAACAGTTGTGGCTGTGTTGCCTCAGAGCATCTACCAAGAAACATAAACAGTCTATTCTGTCCCCTGCATTGGAGAAAAATCTGAACACAGGCCCATGGTTTTAAAACTGGGAAGGGAAGCCACTCATCCCTAGCAGGACACAAGGGTAGTAACCAACCCTCTGTCAAGGCCATGGAGACTACATCCCCTTAATCTGGGACTGGAAATCTTGGTGGGACTCAGCTCACTTGGACCAGTGTTGGATGCAGACTGGCAGCAGCAAATAGGCAGCTTCCAGAGGAGAGATGCTTGGTAGACAGACAGGAGGATCACACCTGGGAGGTTTGGCCCCCAGGGACCTCACATGCTGCCCATCCAAGCCCCAAGGTGGGCAGGAGCTCTGTAGGGGCTTTGGCTAAGAGTATCTGTTGGGGGCTGTAAGTTAGGCAGAGTTCCTGGTGATTGCAGAGGGTGAAGAAAGCAAGATAGTGGACCTCTGACTATTTCCCTTGGTAGTCACAAAAGTTATCTAAATTGATGAAGGTAGCATAATTAAGAGTCTTGGAGGGGCAGAGAGTCCCATTGTCCAACTTGTGTTGTGGCCAGGCTGTTTGGCAAAGAAAAATTAAGCATTTGACTTTGAGATCAGAGAAGCCTAAGGGGCCTCTAAGGACAGACTTAATACAGTTTAGGACAGAAGAATAGTTTTGAGAGGGTATTGAAGAGGACTTGCCCATAGTGGTGAGAACACAGAGGAGGTGGAATGAGAGGAGACTGAAAATGATGATCTTGTTGTGGGAGTACCATAGAGGGATGTAGAGCCAAAGCCCTCTGAGCAGGTGTCCCCAGTCAGAGAGGAGGCAGAGTAGGAGGAAGGAGTGGCTTGGCGTGTCAACAAGACTTTGTAGAGTAGGGCCAGGGCTGTCCAAGAGGCATAGAGCTGGGAGATGAGCCAATCATAGTAGAGATAGTTGTCCTCAGGATGAAATAGAAAAATGAAAGAGCAGAAGAGGACATCAGTGATGGAGAAACCCTGAAAGGAACCCTGAAGGAATTTAGAAGCTATCCAACCCAGGTGTGAGTCAAAGGAGTCACAGGGGAGAGGGTTGGAGGCAGAGGTGAGCAAATCACCTGGGAACAACATTTGTCTTCCAGATATGTAGAGAAGGAAAGATAAAATGAAAGTACAGAAAGTGATTTCATCTGGGCTAAAGTTGGGAAGGGAGCCTTGGAGACATTTGTCATTAATGAGAAGAAAGAAGGAGTTGACAAATTCAATAACAGAGTTTTCATTATTATGATATAAATACTGTTCTTTAATGAACAAACCAAGTGAGAAATTATGGAAGTCACACTTTTCACAATTACATTCAAAAAAGGAAATACTTAGGAATTAATCTTACAAGGGAAGTAAAAGATTTATGCAGTGAAAATTATAGTATTTTCAAAAAAGATTAAAGAGGATTCAGAACATGGGAAGATATTTCTTGATCCTGTATAGGGAAGAACCAACATTGAGAAAATGTCCATATTCTCAAAATTGTTATACAGATTCAGTTCAATCCATTTAAAATACCATTAAGTATACCTCACAGGACTATAAAAAACATCTTTTTTTGTAGTATCAAGAATTGAATTCAGGACCCTGTGGTTGCCAGGCAAACGCTTATTCTACCAAGATATCACGCCAGATCCAGAAAAAAAAAAAGTTACTAAAATCCATCTGGAGGCCCCCACCCCCAACACCTCTGAGGGAGCAATCAGCCTGAGACACCCCAGACCAGCCTGCCCTGCAACTCCACAGAGCCCTGACCCCAAGCCCGCAGAATGAGTGAGAATTTTTGTGACTCGCCCAGCACCCTATCCGTGCGAGCCCAGTTTGGTGAGTGTGTGGGATAGTCTTTGGCTTCTCCCCATGCTTCCCTTGCCATCTGGAGACTCTGGCCCCAAGACCTCTAAGCGAGGGATCAGTCTGAGATACCCCATATTGGTCTGCCCTGCAACTCCCTGGAGACCCTGCCCCCAAGCACACCCAGCAAGAGAAGTTTTGTGACTCTTCAGGCACCTGATCCACCCTTGCCCGGCCTGCTGAGTGTGTGAAAGAGCTTCTGCACTCCCAAGTGCTCCCTGGACCAGTGACACAACAGAGGGGAACCACAGGCTCACAGTTGTACCAGAAGGGCTGCAGCAAAAAGGAGCTGAACCCAACAGCTAGATCCAGGCCAGGCATAACTGGATAATCTCAAACTTAATAGATCTGCACCCGAATCTTATTACAAGTTAAGGCTGTAACTGCACCAAAGCTCTACACCAAAGGTCAGAGGTCAGAATTGTACAAAGTGGCAAAGACAAGGAGGAGAATGCAGTCTCAGGCCTCAAGCCCACCAATAAGTGCAGAGGACACAAACTCAGCTAACAAGAATGAATTAACAGAGGCAGAAGCAAAGAAACAACAGCAGAAATATATAGAGGAACTCAGACCAGAATTAATGCCTGAAATAAAAAAAGAAAATTTTTAATACATAGCATCTGAAATTCAGAAACATATGGGGGAAACCCAATGCCCACTCAGAACAAGTACAGAGAACAGTATTCTAGCTGAAACATGAATTTTTCCAGCACCATTTGTTAGGCTATCTTTCTTCTAGTAAGTGTGTTTGGGCCTTTTGTCAAAGATCAGTGTGTTCATAGAGGCCTCTGAATCTTCTAATCCACTCCATTGATCCTCAGGTCTATTTCATTGTCAATACTATGTTGGTGTTATCGCAGTGGCTTTTTAGTATAATTTCAAGTTAGGAATTGTGATGCCTCTTGCCTTTTCTTTGTAGGCCAGGATTGCCTTTGCTATTCTGGGTCTTCCCTGGTTCCAAATAAATTTTAGGAATGATTCTCTAGGGCTGGGAGGTATGTTGGTGACAGTTTGATAGGGATTGCATTAAATCTGTGCAGCAATTTTGGGAGTATGGCCATCTTCACAATGTTGGTTCTTCCTGTCCAGGAGCAGGGAATATCTTTCTATTTTCTGAAATCCTCTACAATCTCTTTTCTCAGGGTGCTGTAATTTTCAGTGAAAAGATCTTTGACTTCCTTGATTAATTGAATTGCAATGTATTTCATTTTCTGTAGTGCTATTGTAAAAGGTATTGTTTCTATACTTTCCCTCTCAGTGTTTGTTATCTGTGTAGAGGAATGCTACTGACTTTTCATTATTGACTTTGTATCCTGCTATGCTACTGAATTTGTGTATCAATTCTAGTAGCTACTTGGTGGAGTTTTTTGGGTCTTCCAAGTAAAGTATCATATCATCTACAAATAGTAATTATTTAACTTCTTCTTTACCTATTCTTATTCCTTTTTATTTCTTCCTCTTGTCTAATGATTGTTGTTAATGATTCCAAATCTATATTGAATAGGAGGGGTGATAGAGGACATCCTTGTCTTCTACCAGATCTAAAAGAAACAGATTTCAGTTTTCCCCATTTAGTATTATATTAGCTATTGGGTTGTCATAGATGGCTTTTATCAAGTTAAGGTAGAGTCCATCTGCCTTAATTTTCTGTAGGATTTTAAACATGAATGCATGTTGGACTATGTCAAAAGCTTTCTCTGCATCAATTGAGATGATCATGTGGTTTTTAGATTTCAGTCTATTAATATAGTGTATTATGTTTATAGATTTTCTATGATATTGAGCCATCCTTGCATTCCAGGGATGAACCCTACCTGGTCATGGTGTATGATCTTCTTGATGATTTGCTGTATTTTATTTGCTAGGAATTTTTTGAGGATTTTTGCATCATGTTCATGAGGGAGATTGGCCTGTAGTTCTCTTTTTTGGTTGTGTCTTTCCCTGGTTTTGGAATCAGTATAATATTTGCCTCCAAAATGATTTTTGGGGGACTGCTTCCTTTTCAACTTCTTTAAAGAGTTTGAGGAGTATAGGGATTATATCCTGTATAAATTTGTAGAATTCAGCTGTGAATCCATCAGGACCTGGACTTTTCTTTGGCAGCAGGCTTTTTATTATGTTTCTTATCTTGTTGGGTGTGATTGGGTAATTGAGAGTTGTTATATCTTCTTGATTCAGTTTTATTAATTTGTGCCTTTCAAGCAATTTGTCCATTTCTTATGTGTCTTCTGTTCTGTGAATGTAAAGATTCTCAAAGTAGCTATTGATAATCTGAATTTCCACCAGATCTGTGGTGATTTCACCCTTTTCATTCCTTATTGCTTGTATTTGAATTTTTTCTTTCCTCTTTTTGATGAGATTAGCTAGGGGCTTGTCAATTTTATTTAGTCTTTCAAAGAACCAGCTTTTTAATTTGTTGATTTTTTGTACTGTTTTCTTCATCTCAATTGAAATAATTTCCACTCTAATCTTTATAATTTTTTTCCCAGCTTTGGGCTCTAGGTTTCATTTGCTCTTCATTTTCTAGATGTTGGCGGTACAGCATTAGGGTGTTTATTTTTCTTCTTCTATTTTCCTAACGTGTGAGGTCACAGTTATGATTTTCCCACTAAGAACTGCTTTCATCACATCCCATAAATTCCAGTATGTTGTGGTTGAATTTTCATTGAATTGTAGATATTGTTTAATTTCTTGTTTAATTTCATCTGTAACCCATTGATTGCTCAGTAAGGTGTTGCTTAATTTCCACATATTTAATGTTTTTTTCTGGTTCCTTTTGTTATTTATTTCCAGTTTCATTGAACTGTGGTCAGATAATGTGCATGGGATAATTTCTGTTTTCTTGGATAGACTTAAGCATGACCTCTGGACTAGTATGTGGTCTATTTTAGAAAATGACCAAATTTTCTAATTTGAAAAAAATGTGTATTCGGCTGTGGTTGGATGGAACATTCTGTATATGTCCACCAGGTCCATTTGTTCCAAGCTCTGGTTCAGTTCTGCTACTTCTTTGCTAATTTTTTGTCTGCTTGACATATCTTTTTGACATAAGGTGGTGTTAACTTCTCCTGTTAAGAGTGTGGTCTTGGATATTATATTTTTCATGTCCATTAAGATTTGTCTTACATAGTTAGGTGCTCCTGTGTTTGGTGCATAGATATTTATGAGTGTTACCTGTTCCTCTTGAATTTTTCCCGTAACCAATATGTAGTGGCCTTCTTTGTTTCATTTAATCATCCTTGAAGTTGTGACTGGCTGAGAACAGAATGCTACTCCTGCTTCTTTATGAGGTAATAGGGCATGAAGTATTGTTTTCCATCCTTTGACTTTGAGCCTATGAATGTCTTTTTGAGTTAAGTGTGTTTCTTGTAAACAGAGTATTGTTGTGTTTTGTTTCCTAATCGACTGTGCCACTCTATTCTCTTCCTTGGTGAATTGAGTCCATTTACATTGATGGTTGTAATTGAAATGTGTTGACTTATGATTGTCATGTTATTTACCTGCTCTTGTTTACTCCTTTTTGTCCTGTGCTTAATTGTTTGCCCTATTTAGTGGGTTCCTTCCGTTCTCATTTGTGGAGTTCTGGTCATTGTGGTCTCTCTCTAAAACATCTTTCAGTAGCCTGTGGAGGGATGGCTTTGTCATCATGAAATTCTTTAGTTGTTCTTTGTCATCGAAGTATTTTGCTTCTCCATCAACCTTGAAAGAGAGTTTTTCAGGCTATAGTATTCTGGGCTAGAATTTGTTTTCATAGAGGGCTTGAAGTGCTCTGCTTCATGCTCTCCTTTCCTTCATGATTTGTGAAGAGAAGTTGGCTATAATTCTGATGGGTTTTCCTTTGAATGTGATCTGCTTCTTTTCTCTAGCAGCTTTCAGTATGTTATTCTTGCGTTGGATTTCTGAGATCCTGACTATTATATTTCTTAGTGTGTTTTTCATTGCGTTGAATTTATTTGACATTCTGTTTGCTTCAGTTACCTAAATATTAGATTCTTTCCTGATATTTGGGAAGTTTTCTGCTATTACTTCTTCCTATATTCTTTTTATATCATTTGCATTGACTCCTTCTATCTTATTGATGCCTATTAATCTCACATTGTTCATCTTGGAATCATCTTACAGGTGATGGATTATTTTGTCCTGCATCCTCCTTGTTTTTAAGAGATCC